>PRKT01000086.1:1347497-1436160 GCA_003671525.1 Saccostrea glomerata | reverse complement strand
AGGAGGGTTAGTGGTTACAGTGGGAGTCAATATTTTTAGTGTTCGCCATAACTGTAGCAGTTAAGATAACTATGTGATTAAGAGTTAAGACAATCATAGTAGTTAATACACAACCTCTCTGCCAATTCATGAGAGTCAATGGACAAAATACATTCTTTATACTATGAAGAAGTTGCATCAAAAGGGGAGGTTTTATGAAACAATATTTTTTTCCATTTGAAAACTTTATTCAAAAGTTTAACTGAAAACTACAGAACACAAGATGCTGATGAAAGGTTAAACGTCTACAATATATAACACTCCATCTAAAATTATTAAAAAATGTGATATCATTACAAATCACCTAAATATACATAAAAAATATAATATGTAAACATAATTTCTATGTATAAAATAAATGACAACCAATAGAAAAATTGAGCACCCTATGCAATTCTTGATGACCATGAATGCTAAATATATTATAAGATCTCAACACACTATTAACACTTATAATTGAGCAATGGAGAATGTTCACATAAAGAGCAACAGATAGGACAGTTTGAAAACAAAAAGTAAATCTCTCTCTCTCTCTCTCTCTCTCTCTCATATTCATTTATATAATCAAAACCTGGGATTATGCAATACTGCCATATGAGCATTAATTACAGGATTTTTAGCAATGAGTACATTTATAGAATCACATGACATTTGTGTTGTTTTTAAACAGAAATTCTGGTAAAATTTTGTAAACAAGTAAATCAAATATCAATCTATAAATCTATAATGATGGACATTTCAGAAGAATTTTTTGACCTGTACATTTACATCCATTTTATATCTTCTTTTAGTACAGAAATTTCACTTTTATAATTTGTAGATCATTGTATAAAAACATCCCTTGGGAATATCTGAGCTTTTAACAAGTTATTTACAACATGCTTGTGTTTAAGAGTAATAAAATGTCCATTCTTACACACACATGTCTCGAACAAGCAAACAAGAGTGCACAGGAAACAGAAAGAGCACTTTGAAGTCATGTAAATTCCTGAAGTTTTCATTCAATCACATAATTGGAAGGCAGATCAACTAATGGGAATAAAGTTAACAAGATCAACCAATGGGATGGAAGAAGACTGATTGTGAAACATTGCACTGATCAGTATGAACTCTAGACCACTGGATTTGCTGTATTTACTGTTGACCTTCTTACAGTTATTATATTCCTATTTTCAGTTGGTAATACTTTTCTTCTTGATTCCTAGTAATTCAAAAACAAGAATTGTTGATACTTAATCTTCAAATAAAAAAGTTTACTCAAGATAAGAAAATACAGTAAAACACCAAAATAGACTGATATTTATTGAATAGTGAGTGGTGGTCAGCTGCGTTTGATTGCCATTGGCTGGATAGCTAGGTTGGTAGAGCACTTGACCTGAGATTCAGGGGGCCTGGGTTCAAATCCCAGTCTGGTCTGCTCTCTCGTTACAAGTGTATACAAGTAATGTTAAGTATGTGAGTCAGCATTTATTATCAGACAGCCTACATACACTGTAAAAACATTAACTACATGTAGCTGAGTTTTTTTCCCAAGAAAAGCTTAGATAGATTTTTTCTTAATTAGCAATCTTTTACTTTATAATAACATAATTTCTCCCATTAATTATTTGTTTAAAAAAAATTTACCACATCACGCTTGAGATTTCTGGCCGGTTGGTCCTTCATTTCTTCTTTTTCATCCTAAAATATTTCATTATACATATACATAAGAATATGTAATATTAAGCTGGAACATAGCAATATTTTACTGCAGACAATAAGTTACTGGACGATAATTGGTTAACTTACGGTTTTGTTTATGCAGTAAATGCCTAAAATCCACACAGGTATAGCCAGGATCAGGACTGTCCATACAATGTTGTTCTTCATAAATAAAGCTGGAAACGTTCAAAAGTCACGTAAAAAATGAATTTAATTTTTGAAGATTCAGAACATGAATTACGATGCTTCATCACGGCACATTTCATGAAGCATATTAGCTGCTGAGCGTGAAGCATTGTAGTTCATGTACCTCATGAATCTTCAAAAATGAAATTCATTTCTTATATTAACATTATTTTCTGATGAGTTACCATGAATTATGCCATTCAACTGTCATTTTTAAAGCAAAACAGTTTGCACTATAGTTTTGACAACAAGTACGGTACTATATGATATAACAATGAGATATTCATGCTCATCCATGGTAGTTCATTAGAAAATAAACAAAATTCTTATTTGTAAGGATTGTTAGAGACAAATAAACGAAAATGTAAATATTCTAATATGAACATCAGATGTACATTTATAATATGCTATCCGGTAAAAAATGGACTGCACTTAAATTGATTCATCTTTATATTTTGTCTTTTTTTTAATTGAAAATTGATTTTAAAATTACCCTGGTAATCAAATCACTTAAGGAATGTTTTTCAGTTTTGTGTGAGTTATTGGTGTGTGAATCACACAGACTTGTCACGTAGGCATATTTCATGAAGCGCGTTAGCGCTTCATAAAAAATATGCCTATGTGCAATCTGTGTGATTCACACACCAATAATTCACACTAAACTGAAAAACATTCCTTATATTTACATTTTCCGGGTCTTAAAGCATCAAAAATATATATACTCAATATTTTAATTTCTCGCTGCCCTATTTCGTTCCATTTTTCTAACGTCTCTGTAAGCTTCATAGTGACGTCACGTTAGTGCACGTTTCTCCGTGTATATTTGTACGCGTGAGTATACACGAAAATGGTATTCAAATCAATTTCACTGTTGGCTTACTAGAAAAACACACAAATGTAAATATATCCAAATACATGATGAATTGCTAAAAAAGTAGCAAAAATTGGAAATACGAGGGTTGTCCGTAAAGTTCGTGGACAAGCTAAAAATGTAATAAAAGTTGTGTCATTGATATTTATTATTGGTATATTTCTAATCCTTTACTATTTCTAATCCTTTACTAAATGTGAATTGAAAAATGTAAAATTTTATTCAGTTTCAAATGTTTAATTACAATTATGGCTTCATAATTATACTTGGATTGAAGACCCGGAGCACGGCAAAATTTTAATTAAAAATTTATTTATCCCTTTATGAATTTTATTTATATTTTAAAAAATTCAGAGAAAATCTGGAAAAATTTTACATTGTGAGGTTGACAGAAGTTTTCACGTCAAACCTGCAAAATTTGAAGGTTCAAAGATTAAAAAAGGCTGAGCAATCAAATTTTGAACATATTAAGACAGGATCAGAATTGTTCAAAAAATGGACGTTTTCGGAATAGGTGGAGCAGTGAACAATGATAAAATTCTGTGTAGACATTGAAAAACACCTACAGAGACCAATACATCCTGTAAACAATCCGGAAAACATAGTAAAAGAAGTCAATCACTAGTATTTAAGTGGCATATAATATTTTCAGACGGAATGAATAGTTTACAGGATGACATGCATGAAGGAAAACCAATATTCCGAGATTGCAGTGCTTTAAAAAATGAATTTCTTAACGTAATCATGACTTTGCCGTATTTCTGTAAATAAAATTGTCTTTACATGGACAGAGGTTGGATGATTGCAGGATATGAGACATGCAATTTTCAATATTATTTTACGAATAAAACCTGAACAATTTGTGCACATGTTTATGACTGTTTAATGCGACATACAAAATGTATTGAGTTAAACGGTGACTATGTTGAGAAAATTTACATGTACTCGTATTTAGCCTTTGACGTCGGGTAACGTCAAGAATTTTCGTTTTAGTGCTCCGGGTATGAGTGTGTGTCTTTTTTGTATCTGATAAAAATATACCTATTTGTGCTTTGTTTTTGTTGAAAACTTGCAAATTTATAAAATGAAACATGAATTTAACGAAAATAATAGTTTCACATATTTGGTAAATGTTTGTCAGTGATTATCAATGTTGTCCATGAACTTTACGGACAACCCTCGTATATATTGATTTTGTTTATTAACTTTTACTGTTGAGTTCAATTTAAGAAAGAAAGTTAATTTGCTAAGCATGTCTAACTTTCTATAGGGACAGGGTCCTTTTACCCGGTCTGAAAGAACATGCAAAGTCAGTGGACCAGTTACCTGTCTACAGTTAGGTGATTTACCTATTTGATCTATGCTGAATGACTGGATGATTGAAAATAACCTCTGTACTAATTTTGACTGGGATTTCTCACATTTTCCCTAGGAAAAAAATTTAAAATAAGTTTAAAATCAGAAGCCTTTGTTATAATTACTTTTATTATATACCCAAAGGTGTATCACTAAATTTTACTGTAGATTTAACGAAATCACATAACGTCATGATCCAACTCTCTGTATCACCACAATGTGGTTTTCTGAATCCATATCACCCCTCTCTGAAACTGATGATGCAGTGCTGAGACATGACATAATTTTTCTTGCATATCAAAAAATTCCTTGACAAACTGCTTTGTTTAGGAAAAAATTATTTATAATTGATCTGAAAAGTTTTAAAACTATATTTCGCTAGTTGTAATGGGGGTATATAATAAATTTACCATTAGAACAGTAAATTGATCCGAAGATCCATATCACGTTGAGTTGACAGGCACTTAATTATCCGATCGAACTCAATGCAAAGCATGGAGTTTGATCCACTCCTGTCAACTTGTCAGGATATGCCTCTTCGGATTAAGTTGCTGCTATAACAATATTATGTATCTATAACAAACTTCAACAGATTTTTTAGTGTTTACCAGAATTAAAATCAAGTTGCTTTGTCTAGTAAGATTTGACACACACGTACAATTGCAACTGTTTGCAACTCATAAAAAAAATACAAAGACATGATTGACAACCAAAAGTATTTGGAGATGTATAGAGATGTGAAATTTACTAAAACCTGTAAATCATTGCCCTCTTTTTTACCTTTTTACAGAAGCCATCATAACATGGTCTCCCATCCTCCAGGAATTGTTCTGATTGATCTGATAATGGTTCACAAATCTCCGTGTTGAGCTTAAAGCAGCATGTCTTACAAGCATCATCTCCTACAGGAATAAATATGTACAGTCCCAACTTTGTTATCATGAAGTCAATGAGCACCCAAAGAAAAAATTAAGCATAAGAAACAAACATTACATGCACGGAGCCTAAAGTCAGCAACCTGAACGGATATTGATAAGATTTTTCTAAAGACTGAAACCAATATCGGTCCTGTAGATCACATTATACATTCACCTAGAAGTGATTCTTTGAAGCATGAAATATGTAGTGCTATACTCGCCTACCATTATACTATATATAACGATCAATATCATGATCATTTTAAGGATTAAAACGTGCTTTCCTTCACCACATGCAATTATTGTTTATTGCATTCTGATGAACAATCATTCATTTCGATTGTTTAGTATTGTCAGTGGTATTGCTGCATGGGTTCTGTGTTTCATATGCAAAGTATAATTGATTCCATTGAAATCAAACATTTAGTCAATGAGCAAAATGGTAATCAACATGTGACACTTTAATTAGCATGCTCGCTTAAACAAAGTGAAACACTGTTACTGGAAGGATAGTAACATTCTTGTTCAATGGGTTCATAGCTCTAGCTTCTTTACTACTCTTCAATCTCAACACCTTAGTAATCTCACCTTTGCACAGACATGGATTCCTTTTAACTTGTTGACAAGCATCTAAACATTTTCCATTCCTACATTCTCCAAATCTACAATGATACAGTAATTGACAAGCAACAGTTTCAACTTTTTTACAAACAAAAACAAAAAACAAAAAATCCCCTTAAGATTCAAAGAATTGAATACCTTTAAAAACTGCCAAAGTTTTTTCAAGTTTTGAATATATATTCACTGAAGGAATAGAAAAGATTTGTCTGAATTAATTTTTACTCATAGACAAAACAAAAAGTAAAATTTCTGTTTCTTCAGAATATTCTTCAATTGAAAATATTTTGAATGCTCCTAACTAAATAGACTTTGGGGTGATGAGGTTGCACTGTAGGTCTTGGCATACATTTCTATAACTTACCCATTATGACACGGTGTACCATCAAACTTGGGTCCGGCGTTTGGGCAGGTCAGATCTTTACCACTGTTTATGTTAAGGAACGTACATTAAAACAGTTACATGATTATATAAACCATCATACAAGCAGTTTCAAATACAATACTTCAAATAAAATGTTTTTTTAAACTTAATATCAAGATCTTATCATTTTTTTAAATTTTACTTTGGGAAACTCTTATGTGGATTTAAAGTAAATGGATATGAGTTGTTTTAACTATGTTTTAATCTTAGTTATTACTTAATGTTTTGTTCTTCATATTTTCCTCTTGTTTTGCTTCTGTAATTATTACTGTGTGTTGCTATTCTATAAATTCTTTATAAATTCTTTATCACTTGTAATCACCAGTACATGTAACATAATTATTGCTGTGTGTTGATGTTTTAATTAGTACAATTCTCTGTTATCCTTGGACTCTCAGTATTAAGGCGTGGTATTTCTGATGTTACATAATTAGCATCTGAAATTTACACAGCTTTCATTCAATATTGAAATATACATGGGATAAGAAATTCTGACGAATGTCAACAAGTGTAGCAAATATCCAATTACAGAGTCTCGTACAGCAAAGATATGGGACTCAAGTCATTTCATTGTTGTCAACAACAATTTATTAAAAGTTGTTGATGTAATTAATTTCTTAACCAATTCACCATTTGAGAGATGCAACATGTACATATGTAGCGAGAATGCCACGCCTTACTGAAAGTCCAAGGTTAACTGAGAATTGTACTACTATAACTTCTTCATCACCAGTAGAAGGATACCTGCAGTGTGACTTCCCCTTACAGTCAAAGTTATCATCTACCTGGTCCAGGCAGGTGTACCCTATAGGGGCCACGGTACAGTTAACACAGCACGCAAAGTTCATAGGACTGAAAGACAAAAGGATAAAATGTATCCAGGAGGGTGCCATCATACTGATAACACAGCATGCAAAGTTCATAGGACTGTAAGACTTTTTGACCTTGATCTTGATGACCTTTGTTCACGGTCATGACTAAGGACAAAATAAAATTATTACATTATGCTATCGACAATTATTCTTTCTCTATATACAGTCACCTTGATCAATTGCTTATGGTGGTCAAAAGGCAACATTTATGCTAAAGATCTTGTAAAGCTTATGCTACCCTGGAACTAATTATTTCAAAAAGGCCAATATTTTGACTTACAGATAATCTTATAATGTGGGTGTGTGTTTGGATATGATTTTAATATTTAGTTAAAAGTTTTACAACAGAAATATTACCTGCATTTCATGTACTTGGCCCTGAACTGACATTTATCGTTACAGCACCTGTCCCCTGTGTAGCCCGCGTCGCAGTCCTCGTTTTTATCAACGCGTCCATTTCCACATAACCCTTGACCTGTCGCTGAGGCCTCTGTCAAAAATATCAAGAAAAAGGCATCAATAAAGTATTGAATAATTTATGGTAATCCTCGATGTAGTATTTTCATTTTAATAGCAACACAACTAAAAAACAAATGACTTTTTACCATTTGTTCTTATTCAACTTTATCACGAATAAAATATTAGAGCTGTAAAACACATGAATCAAAAGACTTAGTGACAGCAATTCTCAGTTTAGTACCAGGTTACACAAAATTCATTATATCTGTTCACCTCAACAGCATGTTTCATAAAATTCCCATGATAGAAAGAATAATGAAACAAATTTAATTATACGTTTAAACTGTACGTATCATATTTTCAATTTGAATCTGTTCTCATACAGACTGAAAATCAAAAACAACTTTATGATTGTATTGTACAGTTGTTCTTTTTCTATTGATTAATTGAAGGCTATGTATTTTTTTCATTATTTGAAGATCTCCTTCTTTCTTGTATTTTCCTTTAGTAGACTGCCCTGGCATTCCATGGAATACTCTGGTTCTATTTCTCAATCACTTCACCAAAAAAGGCTACAGGACACCATTTGAATAGACTATACCAGATATAAACACCTAATAGACAAACTCAAAATTGAAATATCTCAACTGAGACTATAAATTTGACTTGCTTGGGCTAATTTGAAAACCCCCTTAAAATATTATTCTCTTATCATTTTTTGAAGATTATAATATAATTTGTGTTCTATATATGTTTAGATATTTCATGTGGATTGTTACATGCAATAAATAAATTATTGTTTAATTAATGATATTTAGGAAGAATTATAATTATGGTCGATCATAAAATGTATTGTGGAGTAAAATAAGGCTAGGAAGGAGGAATTGGAGGGTGCTCCTATAATATAAACTGAAGACAATATACATGGAATTCAGATGAAGAGGTATGGTAGGTATATTAGAGTAATGGATTTCATTAGTGTTTTTTTATTCAGATCTTTTACTTCACACCATTTGCTATAAAAGATTGATTTATAAAGGAATCACTGTCTAGTTAGTATAGTACATGTATGTCAGAGCATCAACTGATGTCCCTGAAATGCTAAACATACTTGACAGTGATTGCTTATATAAAACTGAAAAACATTCCTTATATTTACATTTTCCGGGTCTTAAAGCATCAAAAATATATATACTCAATATTTTAATTTCTCGCTGCCCTATTTCGTTCCATTTTTCTAACGTCTCTGTAAGCTTCATTGTGACGTCACGTTAGTGCACGTTTCTCCGTGTATATTTCTACGCGTGAGTATACACGAAAATGGTATTCAAATCAATTTCACTGTTGGCTTACTAGAAAAACACAGCAAATTTAAATATATCCAAATACATGATGAATTGCTAAAAAAGTAGCAAAAATTGGAAATACGAGGGTTGTCCGTAAAGTTCGTGGACAAGCTAAAAATGTAATAAAGGTTGTGTCATTGATATTTATTATTGGTATATTTCTAATCCTTTACTAAATGTGAATTGAAAAATGTAAAATTTTATTCAGTTTCAAATGTTTAATTACAATTATGGCTTCATAATTATACTTGGATTGAAGACCCGGAGCACGGCAAAATTTTAATTAAAAATTTATTTAGCCCTTTATGAATTTTATTTATATTTTATAAAATTCAGAGAAAATCTGGAAAAATTTTACATTGTGAGGTTGACAGAAGTTTTCACGTCAAACCTGCAAAATTTGAAGGTTCAAAGATTAAAAAAGGCAGAGCAATCAAATTTTGAACATATTAAGACAGGATCAGAATTGTTCAAAAAATGGACGTTTTCGGAATAGGTGGAGCAGTGAACAATGATAAAATTCTGTTTAGACATCGGAAAAACACCTACAGAGACCTATACATCCTGTAAACAATCCGGAAAACATAGTAAAAGAAGTCAATCACTAGTATTTAAGTGGCATATAATATTTTCAGAAGGAATGAATAGTTTACAGGATGACATGTATGAAGGAAAACCAATATTCCGAGATTGCAGTGCTTTAAAAAATGAATTTCTTAACGTAATCATGACTTTGCTGTATTTCTGTAAATAAAATCGTCTTTACACGGACAGAGGTTGGATGATTGCAGGATATGAGACATGCATTTTTCAATATTATTTTACGAATAAAACCTAAACAATTTGTGCACATGTTTATGACTGTTTAATGCGACATACAAAATGTATTGAGTTAAACGGTGACTATGTTGATAAAATTTACATGTACTCGTATTTAGCCTTTGACGTCAGGTAACGTCAAGAATTTTCGTTTTAGTGCTCCTGGTATGAGTGTGTGTCTTTTTTGTATCTGATAAAAATATACCTATTTGTGCTTTGTTTTTGTTGAAAACTTGCAAATTTATAAAATGAAACATGAATTTAACGAAAATAATAGTTTCACATATTTTGTAAATGTTTGTCAGTGATTATCAATGTTGTCCATGAACTTTACGGACAACCCTCGTATATATTGATTTTGTTTATTAACTTTTACTGTTGAGTTCAATTTAAGATTGAAAGTTAATTTGCTAAGCATGTCTAACTTTCTATAGGGACAGGGTCCTTTTACCCGGTCTGAAAGAACATGCAAAGTCAGTGGACCAGTTACCTGTCTACAGTTAGGTGATTTACCTATTTTATCTATGCTGAATGACTGGATGATTGAAAATAACCTCTGTACTAATTTTGACTGGGATTTCTCACATTTTCCCTAGGAAAAAAATTAAAAAATAAGTTTAAAATCAGAAGTCTTTGTTATAATTACTTTTATTATATACCCAAAGGTGTATCACTAAATTTTACTGTAGATTTAACGAAATCACATAACGTCATGATCCAACTCTCTGGATCACCACAATGTGGTTTTCTGAATCCATATCACCCCTCTCTGAAACTGATGATGCAGTGCTGAGACATGACATCATTTTTCTTGCATATCAAAAAGTTCCTTGACAAACTGCTTTGTTTAGGAAAAAATTATTTATAATTGATCTCAAAAGTTTTAAAACTATATTTCGCTAGTTGTAATGGGGGTATATAATAAATTTACCATCAGAACAGTAAATTGATCCGAAGATCCATATCACGTTGAGTTGACAGGCACTTAATTATCCGATCGAACTCAATGCAAAGCATGGAGTTTGATCCACTCCTGTCAACTTGTCAGGATATGCCTCTTCGGATTAAGTTGCTGCTATAACAATATTATGTATCTATAACAAACTTCAACAGATTTTTTAAATACGTGTTTACCAAAATTAAAATCAAGTTGCTTTGTCTAGTAAGATTTGACACACACGTACAATTGCAACTGTTTGCAACTCATAAAAAAAATACAAAGACATGATTGACAACCAAGAGTATTTGGAGATGTATAGAGATGTGAAATTTACTAAAACCTGTAAATCATTGCCCTCCTTTTTACCTTTTTACAGAAGCCATCATAACATGGTCTCCCGTCCTCCAGGAATTGTTCTGATTGATCTGATAATGGTTCACAAATCTCCGTGTTGAGCTTAAAGCAGCATGTCTTACAAGCATCATCTCCTACAGGAATAAATATGTACAGTCCCAACTTTGTTATCATGAAGTCAATGAGCACCCAAAGAAAAAATTATGCATAAGAAACAAACATTACATGCCTGTAGCCTAAAGTCAGCAACCTGAACGGATATTGATAAGATTTTTCTAAAGACTGAAACCAATATCGGTCCTGTAGATCACATTATACATTAACCTAGAAGTGATTCTTTGAAGCATGAAATATGTAGTGCTATACTCGCCTACCATTATTCTATATATAACGATCAATATCATGATCATTTTAAGGATTAAAATGTGCTTTCCTTCACCACATGCAATTATTGTTTATTGCATTCTCATGAACAATCATTCATTTCGATTGTTTAGTATTGTCAGTGGTATTGCTGCATGGGTTCTGTGTTTCATATGCAAAGTATAATTGATTCCATTGAAATCAAACATTTAGTCAATGAGCAAAATGGTAATCAACATGTGACACTTTAATTAGCATGCTCGCTTAAACAAAGTGAAACACTGTTACTGGAAGGATAGTAACATTCTTGTTCAATGGGTTCATAGCTCTAGCTTCTATACTACTCTTCAATCTCAACACCTTACTAATCTCACCTTTGCACAGACATGGATTCCTTTTAACTTGTTGACAAGCATCTAAACATTTTCCATTCCTACATTCTCCAAATCTACAATGATACAGTAATTGACAAGCAACAGTTTCAACTTTTTTACAAACAAAAACAAAAAACAAAAAATCCCCTTAAGATTCAAAGAATTGAATACCTTTAAAAACTGCCAAAGTTTTTTCAAGTTTTGAATATATATTCACTGAAGGAATAGAAAAGATTTGTCTGAATTAATTTTTACTCATAGACAAAACAAAAAGTAAAATTTCTGTTTCTTCAGAATATTCTTCAATTGAAAATATTTTGAATGTTCCTAACTAAATAGACTTTGGGGTGATGAGGTTGCACTGTAGGTCTTGGCATACATTTCTATAACTTACCCATTATGACACGGTGTACCATCAAACTTGGGTCCGGCGTTTGGGCAGGTCAGATCTTTACCACTGTTTATGTT
Source organism: Saccostrea glomerata (assembly GCA_003671525.1). Taxonomy (NCBI): domain Eukaryota; kingdom Metazoa; phylum Mollusca; class Bivalvia; order Ostreida; family Ostreidae; genus Saccostrea; species Saccostrea glomerata. The sequence goes on along the minus strand of PRKT01000086.1, from coordinate 1,424,053 downwards.
AAGGAACGTACATTAAAACAGTTACATGATTATATAAATCATCATACAAGCAGTTTCAAATACAATACTTCAAATAAAATGTTTTTTTAAACTTAATATCAAGATCTTATCATTTTTTTAAATTTTTACTTCGAAAACTCTTATGTGGATTTAAAGTAAATGGATATGAGTTGTTTTAACTATGTTTTAATCTTAGTTATTACTTAATGTTTTGTTCTTCATATTTTCCTCTTGTTTTGCTTCTGTAATTATTACTGTGTGTTGCTATTCTATAAATTCTTTATAAATTCTTTATCACTTGTAATCACCAGTACATGTAACATAATTATTGCTGTGTGTTGATGTTTTAGTACAATTCTCTGTTATCCTTGGACTCTCAGTATTAAGGCGTGGTATTTCTGATGTTACATAATTAGCATCTGAAATTTACACAGCTTTCATTCAATATTGAAATATACATGGGATAAGAAATTCTGACGAATGTCAACAAGTGTAGTAAATATCCAATTACAGAGTCTCATACAGCAAAGATATGGGACTCAAGTCATTTCATTGTTGTCAACAACAATTTATTAAAAGTTGTTGATGTAATTAATTTCTTAACCAATTCACCATTTGAGAGATGCAACATGTACATATGTAGCGAGAATGCCACGCCTTACTGAAAGTCCAAGGTTAACTGAGAATTGTACTACTATAACTTCTTCATCACCAGTAGAAGGATACCTGCAGTGTGACTTCCCCTTACAGTCAAAGTTATCATCTACCTGGTCCAGGCAGGTGTACCCTATAGGGGCCACGGTACAGTTAACACAGCACGCAAAGTTCATAGGACTGAAAGACAAAAGGATAAAATGTATCCAGGAGGGTGCCAACATACTGATAACACAGCATGCAAAGTTCATAGGACTGTAAGACTTTTTGACCTTGATCTTGATGACCTTTGTTCACGGTCATGACTAAGGACAAAATAAAATTATTACATTATGCTATCGACAATTATTCTTTCTCTATATACAGTCACCTTGATCAATTGCTTATGGTGGTCATAAGGCAACATTTATGCTAAAGATCTTGTAAAGCTTATGCTACCCTGGAACTAATTACTTCAAAAAGGCCAATATTTTGACTTACAGATAATCTTATCATTTGTGTGTGTGTTTGGATATGATTTTAATATTTAGTTAAAAGTTTTACAACAGAAATATTACCTGCATTTCATGTACTTGGCCCTGAACTGACATTTATCGTTACAGCACCTGTCCCCTGTGTAGCCCGCGTCGCAGTCCTCGTTTTTATCAACGCGTCCATTTCCACATAACCCTTGACCTGTCGCTGAGGCCTCTGTCAAAAATATCAAGAAAAAGTCATCAATAAAGTATTGAATAATTTTTGGTAATCCTCGATGTAGTATTTTCATTTTAATAGCAACACAACTAAAAAACAAATGACTTTTTACCATTTGTTCTTATTCAACTTTATCACGAATAAAATATTAGAGCTGTAAAACACATGAATCAAAAGACTAAGTGACAGCAATTCTCAGTTTAGTACCAGGTTACACAAAATTCATTATATCTGTTCACCTCAACAGCATGTTTCATAAAATTCCCATGATAGAAAGAATAATGAAACAAATTTAATTATACGTTTAAACTGTACGTATCATATTTTCAATTTGAATCTGTTCTCATACAGACTGAAAATCAAAAACAACTTTATGATTGTATTGTACAGTTGTTCTTTTTCTATTGATTAATTGAAGGCTATGTATTTTTTTCATTATTTGAAGATCTCCTCCTTTCTTGTATTTTCCTTTAGTAGACTGCCCTGGCATTCCATGGAATACTCTGGTTCTATTTCTCAATCACTTCACCAAAAAAGGCTACATGACACCATTTGAATAGACTATACCAGATATAAACACCTAATAGACAAACTCAAAATTGAAATATCTCAACTGAGACTATGACTTGCTTGGGCTAATTTGAAAACCCCCTTAAAATATTATTCTCTTATCATTATTTGAAGATTATAATATAATTTGTGTTCTATATATGTTTAGATATTTCATGTGGATTGTTACATGCAATAAATAAATTATTGTTTAATTAATGATATTTAGGAAGAATTATAATTATGGTCGATCATAAAATGTATTGTGGAGTAAAATAAGGCTAGGAAGGAGGAATTGGAGGGTGCTCCTATAATATAAACTGAAGACAATATACATGGAATTCAGATGAAGAGGTATGGTAGGTATATTAGAGTAATGGATTTCATTAGTGTTTTTTTATTCAGATCTTTTACTTCACACCATTTGCTATAAAAGATTGATTTATAAATGAATCACTGTCTAGTTAGTATAGTACATGTATGTCGGAGCATCAACTGATGTCCCTGACATGCTAAACGTACTTGACAGTGATTGCTTATATTTCCATTTCATTGTGAAATAAAATTGTAGACTTAGACTTTAAAAATGTAGACTATTAATAGATTGAAATTACATAAGGACTCCCATGCCAATTTCAATAGTCCTCGCCCACTGACATCAAACACAAGGGCAGTCGCATGAGATTTACATGCATATTTGGCCTTCTTAGCATCAGACACAGAGACAGATTGTGCACAAAAATTGCATTCATATAAGGCCTCCTTAGCTCCTGACCTATCGACATGCCTAATTTACATTCTGATAGAATTATAAAGAAATAAAATCTGCTAACTTTCAAAGAGTTTCACAGAGAAAAAAATTAGAAATGGAAATATTGCAGGGATTTTCCACTACCCTGTGTAGGGCCGAACATGGGCCCCATTCCCAATTGCAAAACACCTCCCTTCTTCCCCAAATAAACTGAATATGTTCAATTTTTGAATGCAGAAAAACTTCAGAGGTTAACTTGATTATAATTCACGAAACACAAACATGGTCAGGTTTGAAATTTGGGTAAACTTTATTATTATGATCAATATTCTGTGATTCATAGTTCTATAATAACTATATGTTAAACATCAATTTTATTTATCTTAGTGTTTATTTCTTGAAAAACATCATTAAATAAAATTTCCCAATTAGTGATAAAATGTTGTTTAATTCCCAATTAAAACGGCCTGGCCCCAAAACCCAAAAGTTAGTCGAAAATCCCTGTATTGATCAATCAGCATTTTTTTCTATATCCATCAATAACTTCAGTAAAAGAGTAGATGCAACTTGTACACTGTAAGACCCTGAGAATTGAGACTTTTCATATACACTGTACACAGTTTATGCAATTTCGTCTACGACTGTGAAAAACATACAGAGAATTTTTTTTATGTGATTCATTAATGTAGATATATATTTATAATGAAAATTAAAGAATTTTAATCTCATATTCTTATTCACAATCTTACATTTCTTCAATATAAAACATTAATTAACATGATTGAGGTAATGAAAATCATGCAGTTCTCATATACACAGGTCTTATGCTAACTTACTGAAATCAAAAGTATGTGTAAAACCAAACAAAAAATCAGATACACCATTACAATGCCAGTACCCTTAAGAGAAATACCATTGCATGTAGAAGAAATTAAGCTAAAGTCTTTGATGTTCATGTACAGTTGTTTGAGTATAAGCATATATTCACTATAATAGCTAGCTGTTCAAAATTTAAAAAAAAGGGGGGGGGAAAGAAATTAAAACTTACCAGAGGACTCTAGTTTATAAAAAGATATGAAAATTATATTGGTTTTGACTTCATTTTTTATAACTGTTGAAAATTAAAGCATAAAAACTTTAATATCTATATATATTTTAAAATATCACAAAAATTAAATATTTGGAGCCCTCTGCATATAATTAAAATAAAGACAATTAATTGAATACTATTTGGATTCTGATGAACGTGAGTCTACTTTCATCCTCATTTCCAGGTCCAGGTCCTGGATTCGTCTCAACATCCCCGCACTGTTGAAGAGCTATGATGAAGACTATAGCGATCACCAATCCGAAACGAGTATTCAAAATGGCGGACGTGGGTTTACCCTCTGATGTTTTACATGTTGTGATGTTTGTCCGCATACCTCGGAACTAAAACTGTCCAATTCGGATCCTCCAGATTCCAATCTCAATCATGTTTCACGCACTCTGCTTACTCTTTAGATTTTAGCCTATTTTACCACTCGGTTATACTCTTGGAAATGAATTTACTTATTTTGTTGCATGTTGTTGACAATGAGGTATTATTCAGATTCCAGTCGGACATCCCGATGAGGTAGACGAGATTTTTGATGCCATTTCCTACAGTAAGGGCGCATCTGTGATCAGAATGTTACACAACTACATCGGAGATGAAGTGAGTTCAGAGATCACTAGAATTTATCAAGCTATGGGCTTTCTTATATTTACTTGTATATAACAAAACTATGTGTACATTAGCAAAGACAATCTATTCGGAGTTTCATTTCATTAAGTCAATTGTAAAGGATTAAAACAAAATATAGAAAAATATGAGTTCATATAGGATTATTCCATGTAAATGTGACTTTAATGAATGATATCTTTCCTTACAGAATTCTGTAATTTTTTTTGTCTCTTTTCTCTGCTTTCAGGTGAACAATCGTATGTTTATTGAATTGTTTTCTAACTATCTCTATAAGAGGTGGATGTTTTTGGTCTGTTTCAGAGCTTTAGGAAAGGAATGAACCAATACCTGACCAAATTTAAGTATAAGAATGCCGTAACAGAGGATCTGTGGGAATCCCTCGGAAAAGCCAGCGGCAAACCCGTGCTGGACGTCATGACAACGTGGACCAAACAGATGGGGTATCCGGTAGTCAAGGCAAGGACGCAGTATCTTAATTTCTTTGAAAATTACATTACATACCCAGTATATAAAGAGTAAAGTGTTTAATATCTTGAAATCTCAAAAAAAATTACTACAAGTTACAAAAAAGGTGGATTTTTTTACTTTCAATATTTAACAACAGTTTAAAATCTTGAAATATTTTAATTTAATATTTAATTCTGTTGCTTAAAAAAAAAATTTTGAAAATAATACAATATTGATGATAACAGGTTAGTGAGAAACAAGATGGCAACAACAGAGTTTTGACCTTGACACAAGAAAAGTTCTGTGCTGATGGAGTACAGCCTAAAGGTACGTGTACAGTTTGTGTAAAGAGTCTGGAAAAATAATTTCATCAATAATCACTGAAATGCTGAATGTACATAACTTGTAAGATAAATTTTTGAAGATCACAAGTTCACTATTTAATAATACTAAGGGGAATGCCTCATTTGATGGATAAGCAAATAAGGTAGATAATAGAAAAATTGACTACAATCTAAGAAGTTCCTTCAACATGTTTTACAAACAAACATGTATCTTGCTTCTCCGTCTGAAATATACAGCATGAATTTTAAACAAATTTAACAAAGGAATTTCAAAGTCAAAAAGGCAAGAAAAACAAAGCAAGTCTTAATCAGATCTCTTCCTGTTCACCAACGAAATCGAGAATTTAATATTTATCCTGTGCTTGTATTTTAGACGGCTCCTTCTCCTGGATGGTGCCAATTTCCATCAGTACGTCCAGTCAACCAAAAGTCAAAAAGGCAAGAAAAACAAAGCAAGTCTTAATCAGATCTCTTCCTGTTCACCAACGAAATCGAGAATTTAATATTTATCCTGTGCTTGTATTTTAGACGGCTCCTTCTCCTGGATGGTGCCAATTTCCATCAGTACGTCCAGTCAACCCGACAAACCAGCAGTGGTCACGCTTCTAGACAAACCCACAATGGAAGTCACCGTTCCCAATGTTAAACCTGAGGAATGGGTCAAGGTCGTATTCTTGATGTTTTACCCTCATTCTGAATGTCAGAAATAAGATATAAACTGGGTTTCATTCAGAAAAAAAATGTTTAAGCTGTGAACTTGTGTACGAACATTCCTATATTTTATTGTCACAAACAGATTTCGTAGACGTAACTGTTCAATACATCTGAATTAGGTGATTTCGGGATCAACTGAGTTTCATCTCCCAGTAAAATTACATTTAGGAAAATCCTTAAGTTTTTTTTTTTGCGATAAATGAGTTTTAAGCTAAGCTTACACTCTTACATGGCAAGAATAAGATGGTCATCAAAATTTTCTATTCATCTTAAATCTGTAGGTGACTTTACATGTACCTGATTGTGATGACTGGCTACATTCTGTTACAGGTGAACATGGAGTCAGTAGGAGTATACAGAGTTCAGTACACGTCTGAGACCCTGGACAAATTTATACCAGCCATCAAAAACAAAACCCTCCCTCCCCGGGACAGACTCAGTCTACAGAGTGATCTGTTCGCTCTCGTAAGTCTGGCCTAATTAGCATTTTATCTAGGTCACATTTAAAAATTATTCTAAAATTAGTAGGTGATTATAAAGAAATGGAAATACAGTGAAACTTGTCTTGCCTAGATATTGTGTTTTCCGAAACCTTGTATAATACAATATTTATTACCAGCCTCCATAAGTAATTTCAGTTGTTTTAAATTTTGTATAATCCAGAATGTCTTAAGCATGTTAAGGTGTGAAATTTGGAAATTTGATGTTACATGTCTTTTTATTGAATCTTTCAGGCTAGAGCTGGGATGATTTCTACGGTAGACGTTCTAAAGGTTGTGGGATCCTTTGTTAACGAGGATAACTACACAGTGTGGAGCGACCTGGCCAGTAGCCTGGGACAGATCAGCATCCTCCTACAGAACACGGACGGATTCGAGAGCTTCAAGGCCTTCAACAGGCGACTGTTTAAACCTGTGGCACAGACTCTAGGCTGGGACCCCAAAGACGGAGAAGGTTTGAGAATTTTTTTTTTAATCTAAAATTTGAAATTGATCTATTACTTAGTCCTTACTTTCTGCTTTCCTGTGCTTTCCTCTTTGTGTCCTATGTTTATGAACTTTCAAATTATTTTGATTTTTTTTACTTTTCTTTTTTAATGCAAAATGCCCACACCCCAATTCTAATTCATTCATTAGCCAGTCTGATGTAAGACTATCTGAAGAATAGGAGATTTCTCTGACAGAATCTCTAGCTGTTGTGTTAAGAGACTTGGTTCTGCTAAGATAAGGAGATTTCTTTAACAGGACCTCTGGCCGCTATGTTGAGGGACTTGGCTCTGACCAGACTTGGTAAATACGGTGATGAAGAGACTGTGTCTGAGGCAAAGAAAAGGTTTGAGGCCCACGTCTCGGGAAAGACTCCCCTTCCCGCAGATCTGAAGACCCCGGTGAGTGCCAGATCTGTATAAAACTATTTTCTTAGTTGATTATTAGTAAGCTAAAATTGTTCTGAATAGCAGTTGGTGCTTATGATAACTGCATCATTGTTCTGGATTTCTATAACATGATCTGCTTTCCTGAAATGGATAAACTTTTTTTACAGGTTTATATTACAGTGATGGCAAATGGCAGTGAAGATGATTTCAACAAAATGATGAAGGTACAACAGCTTAATAAACTGAAAAACAAAAAAGGGTAGCTAAAAAACTACTTCAGTGTAAAAGGATACTATCCTTTCCCAATATCTTTGTAGTTATACGATGAGGCAGACATGCAGGAGGAGAAGAACCGATTGAGCCGATGTATGGGTTCCATTAAGAGTGACGATCTGAAGAAGAAAGTGCTGGAATTCGCGATGTCTGACAAAGTGAGATCCCAGGATACCGTGTTTGTGATCGGCGGAGTTACGGGGACTGTCCAGGGGAGAGAAATCTGCTGGCAGTTTGTCCAGGACAAGTGGGCGGAGCTCCACGAGAGATACCAGGGGGGATTCCTACTGTCTCGACTTGTGGAGGTAAGGCCATGCAAAGTTAATTCCTTGGTTCTAAGGCCCATTTTCAAGAAATATGAGGGAGGGAGGAATTTTTTTTTTTACTATTTTATTGAGACGGACGGACGGACGGACGACGGACACAATGTGATCAGAAAAGCTCACTTGAGCCTTCGGCTCAGGTGAGCTAAAAATTCTATAGTTAGCCAAGGATCTGCTTTTTTCCCACCGTCCTTGTAAGTTATTTTTATCAACTTAATAAAAGCATATCACAGCATCTACAGCAAAAATTGATGAGAGATGCTATTTCAGTCATAAAGTTCCATTGACAAATACCAATGCAACGCTCACTTTACATTGTATGGAGGATGAACAAATACCGGTATATTGGGCCGAGTGTAAGTTGAATGCAATCATCTTATGAAAAGGTCTTAAGAATAAAGTGATGAACACTGTAACAATACATGTATATTTAAATCATGACAGTGCTCATATCCTACCTTTAAAGCAGCTGTAGCCCTTTGTCTTGATGACGTTGAATATATACTGTCTGCTGCATGGAGAAAACAGCTGAAAGACAAATATGAATGTATACACTTAATAGGCCAACTTTGGAAAAATGTTTATTTTCCTTCTCCCATCTTGATCTGAAAATATTGGGTCGGTAGGTACAGTATAGATGAGAAAATTCTTTTCTCTGAAAATTTTAATTTCAATACTTATTTTTTTATACTATTTTCAAGACTTAATACTAGTACAAAAAAAATTTGTTCCCTGGAAGTTAAAAAGAAAAGCCTGCAGGCTAGAATTTTTCATCAAAACAAGCCTCATTCAAGTATCAGCCTTATTTAACACAACTGGTTGTAGGATAAAAGGCAACATTATGATTGACATAATAAATTACCGTTAGTCTAGACTGACCTGATTATTTTTTTCGTACCCCGAGACCGCGGAGGGATACATGATGTACCGGCCCCCAGATGAGGTGGACGGGGCACAGGAATCGGTATCTGGGTCATGCTCACTGCCCCAGTTATGACCTGGAAATATGATAGGCAATACCATGCAAACATCAATGACGATCTTGTAATTATTATTTTTAAAACAAGGAATTTAGAGAACTTGAATTTTGATATGCACTAAGAATCAAATTATTTTTTAAGACTTAAATCTAAGACTTATATTTATTTTGAAGAGAGGAGGAGAGAGAGAGAGTAAATTTACTTACCCAACTCTGAAAAATCAGGAGAGAAACAAATTAATGATGGTCAGTTTACACCATGTATTTGTAACAATTTGATAAATTAACATCTGAATTCTTCATTATTATTGGAATGAAAAATTATTTATTATCAGATGTGGGAGATTTTCGGGAAAATTTGGATGCACTTATTTACATGTATGTACATTAATTTGCAATACTTTACCATACTTTACCCCTGAGGAGCCATTACATGTATATATATATATATATATAGAACTCTCATTACGAAATTGTTCTACATTTTTGTAATTTGTGTATGCAAATTTAATTACAGATATAAGCAAATTTTATTGACCTTATAAATTAAGAAGATAAAATGAATATCATAAATCATAAGAAAGAAAGAATGCCTTTAACTATTCTATAAATGTAGTCCCTGTTTAAACAAACGCTGAACTGACCGTGAGCTGTAGTAATGGTGGCCTGATGTACCAGGGCCTGACTCCCATCAGGATTTCTGTACGTACTCAGCCCCGTGTTGGCGGCCATTCTCCTATTGTCCTTCCACGCCACTGTGGGGGGAAAATAAACAATGTTTCTCTTATACTTTTTAAACATTGGAGAAATTAGCAAGAGGAGCTCACAGAGGTTAATAAAACAAAATACACAAAATCCAGGCAAATAAAGCCACACTGATGATCAAATAAAATTTCAAAAATTACTGATGATTTTAAAAGCAATATTTAAAATGAATCTAATGCACAACAAATTAACAATGAAACTGAAGTATTGGTTGGTAATGAAGAGAAGAATCTAAAAGTATACTTTGCAAAATGTTTTTAAACATTATGCCAATCATGCCCAATTGATTTCATAATGCAGATGACATGCATCTTAATTGTGAAGATTATATTGTTTAATTGTAAAGTAGAATTTATGAAAGACAATAAAATCTTTTTTTTAACATGTTTAAATTGGTTATACACATGTAGTTAAGAAATGAACAATGTTAAATGTAAAATGAAAAAAAAAAACCACAGTTGGACAACTAGACACATGCATATACTGGAAATTTGTTTTAGTTCAATCAGGATATTTTAGATAAATGAATTGGACATCAGACATGGCTTATACAAGTCCTCTTTAAATTGGAAATCTGTTTACAAAATTAATAAGGATTTATGTAAAGAGGAAATAAAAGACAACACTTGCATGTCTAAAAGTTGTAAATATATTACATGTACCTCATGAGTGCTCAAGTTAGGAGAAATTACTTAAGGATTATCTGTACACTGGTAAGAGAGGTAACTCTTAATGGGTTAAATGTCACTGACAGGTTTAGATGTTTTAATTTTTTTTTGGAGGGGGGGGGGTGTAAAATTTTACCTCCACAAGCTAATGATATACTCCAGTGTTTGTTTGTATTAAGGGAGCAAAAGGGTAATAAACCTTAAACACAACTGATCTTTAGATTTCGGGCCATTAGCATTTCATTTCTTATGTTCCAATTTCTTGAAGATGGGATCACAAAATAAGACAAAAAGGATTTGGAATAGATTGTGATGCCTTTTTTTTAAAAATTAAGAGGAGTGGGGAAATTGGGGGAGGGGGTAAAAAGGAGATACTACTAACCAAACATAAAGACTGATTACTGATAATATATACAACAACCAACTATAAAGATGGAGTCATTTGTTAGTAAGATTTTCAATCCACTGTCTAGTACATAAGTATCATCATGCAGTGCCCCATTAGGGTTTACTTCTGGAGTATTACGTGTATTTTATCCCTTATAAGATTACATGCAGAAACACATGAAATCAGTGACATTCGCTCATTGATTCACAATGCATATTAGACTTAATTTTTTTCCTCTTCAAGCTGGTTTCCCAAGTGCCCCCTTTCATGCTTTTGAGGAACATGTCACATGTATAAATCGTACTTTCATTTTCACTTTAAAATCTCGAAGCTAAATTTGCATCATCAGTAAGTAAATATAAGAAAGAGACATTTTCAAGCATTCAAGGGAGTTGAACATGTAATTTCAGAAGTATATAGTTAAAATGTTCAACCTCCATTCATTCATTCTGAGTTAAAACATTGAATACCAAAGAGTGAAGCAGGCAACAAAAGGGGAGGTAAATCTTCTTACCTTTGTCTGAATTTTATCAAAACTGGGACACACAGGTATATAAGATTACACTCTACATGTATAGGCTACGCAAACTAATATCATAAACTTATAAGAAGTATAATCAGAACCTCTTTTTTCTTTGCTTTACTTTCCATTTTTTCTTTTGTTTTCTCTTCTGAACATTTAAAATGATTTAAAGTTACAAGTACTTATTTTTTTTCTAAACTAGAAGACAGTATATAAGAGCATTTAAAAATTTCATTAACCTTACAAAATTAATAATAAAGATGGAAATGTGCAAAATCAAATGAAACAGCTAGATTAAGTTCATTAAAAAATACATGCAACCAACATCTTTTAGAATTTCCGTCTAAATTTGGATCGTAGAGAACTACACCTGTCTGGTCAGATCTTACCTGGGGAACACATTCCTCCTAGGTCATTGATCCTGTGGGACGCGATGTAGGCCAGGCCAAGTTTCCCCGGGAATGACTGATACGTGAACAGGTGAGCTAAACAGTACGAGGCATGCTTCTGATCTTCCCAACCAAACATCTGTATAACAAAATAAAACAGGTAAGCTAAACAGTACGAGGCATGCTTCTGATGCTCCCAAGCAAACATCTGTGTAACAGAATAAAACTTAAGCTAAACAGTACCAGGCATGCTTCTGATGCTCCCAACCAAACATCTGTATAACTTTAAGATAATAATATGAACACTTCTTTTAAAGTGTAACCAATATACATATATAATTATTAACACCAAATGCGTGTCCTCTAGCCGCTATTATTATTTTTTTGGGGGGGGGGGGGTGTATTGCTATTCTCTTTCTATTTACATCTAGTTTCAGTCCCATGTCTTGTGGTAAAGTTTTTGTGGTAACATTGTAATGCTATTCTGTTTCTGACCTGTGGCCTACTTACATCTAGCACCAGTCCCATGTCCTGGGGTCGATTCGCCATGTTGTAGTGTAAACCATTGGGGGGAACAACTGTGTAGGAATCGTGGACAACCAGCTGTAACCATAGCAACCAACAATTCATTCACATGTGAAGTCATTCTCATATTTTTTGAAGCATTTTTTGTTCCAGTCAAATTTATTATATTTTATAAATTATAGTATCATTATAATATCACTTTTTCTTTGTCTCTTTTTATCTTCTTCAGTAGACCTAAAATTGTTTTACTTTCAAAATCTTTGAAATTCCGAAAAACACATAAAAAAGAATAATCAAAGTCAACTTAATAAAATTCAGAGTGTATGAGAACAATTCACCTCTGCAATTTCAAATCCCAGATTCTTGATGTTGGAGTTGAAATCGGGCCACATTGTAGCTTTGTATATAGCATTCACCCTGCCAATGATTCCAATCTACAACGTACATGTACACATAGCTGTACCTCAGTGGCCAAAGCATAATGGGGCATTGATAAACTTTACAACATCTGAGTTTTGGAAAGTTAAATTTTTATAACAGTTTCAAGACTGTTGATTGACTCACTTAGACATATTCTCCATATTAGAAATATTTATTTTCAAGAAATAAAAAGTCTAACTATAACTAAGTATCACAAATACATGTGTATAAAGTAAAATAATTTATAGCAATGTGCCAGTGATGGACAATTTTGCTTTGTTATAATGATCGTATTTTGTTACATCCTTCCCATTTATAATGTGAAACTTATTGGTTTGCTACCAAGGTATTAAAGAATTATGTAAAATTCCTACAATGTATTCTCCTGTAGATCTCCGGTTCCTTTGACCTAGATTGCTGTAAAAGTAGTAATCGGCCACAACTATTAATCGGCAAACGGTGTGGGAACCGACATAGGACATAGCCTGACGCTTTCTTCTTAAGGGACCTGAGGGGAGAGATAACAGAAAACTATAATCTGGAATGAATTTGAATCTAAAGTGCATAAACCAAAGAACATAAATTAACAAATTCACATATTACATGTACATGTATATAAAAATTGTGCCCTTTTGTATCACATTAAGCAGTTGTTTCCCAGAAAACATGAGCTAAGCTATAGGTACTAAACTATTAATCATAATACCCTGGCATATTTTTTTTTCCAGTGCATCTTCACTTGCATTCTGTAATTTTTATTCAACAAAATATACAGAAATCCCTGGTAATTCACTACACTTTAGCATCTCAATAGTTAAGGATCAAGGTCTTATCACTGAAAGGTCATGCCTTAACAGTTTATATTATGACAAAATACTAATTGCGATAACTATAGATAAATTATAAAAAATAGAAATAACAGGCCTTTTCAGAGTGAATTCTTATTTCATTATTACTCACTTGCTGTGTCTTCATACAATGGAAAAAGTCGTAAGCCATCCTCCAAATTTTCTGCTCTAGTAAGAGTTGTTCCCCTTGTCGCATTGCACAAAGATTCCCTGTTTTGATTAATACAGTGAATACCATGTAAATGATGAAGATATTTGTATTACTTCTTTATTGGTGCTTTTAGCCTTATATTTTTCAATTTCTTGAAAATGTAATATTTTCAAAGAAAATAAAAATAAAACTTACACATAATACATTTATGTATTAAATGACCTCTCACAATAATATACATGCAGCAACAGTGTACTGTTTATCATTGGTATTGCCATTGGTGTCTTGGTAGGTCATATTTTCTGGAATTGATTGACTGATAAAATGTCTGTCTGTCTATCCATCTGTGTAGCTGTCTGCCCCACTGTATGCCTATCTGTCTATGTTTAGTGTACAGTTTTATATGTGTGTTCTTATGAATAACCTGGGTCTTACTGGTAGAATTCTCTGGTTTCAATTTCATATCTCTTTGTCTGTCTGTTTGTCTGTGTGTGTCTATCTGTCTGCCTGTCTCTTTGTCTGTCTGTGTGTTAGTGGGTCCCTCTGGTACCTTACCTAACCCCCATGGTGGAATCCTCTGGCATCCATTTCATATCTGATTTTTCTGTCTGTATGTCTGTTTGTCTAGCTGTCTGTCTATCTGTCTGTCTGTGTGTTAGTGGGTCCCTATAGTACCTTACCTAACCCCCATGGTGGAATCCTCTGGCTTCCATTTCATATCTGATTGCCTGTAAGCTATCATAGAGTCATTGGATGACCCTGATATATGTCTCCACATTGGCTAAAAATAAAGAACAAAGTGTGAAGTCATTATAAAACATTCTCTATGGTATAACTGTTGTGGAAATCTATGAATCTATATTTATATGGTACATGTTGTTCATAATGTATCTCAGGTATTCAAAATTCTGCAATTTAACTTTAAAAATCAAAATTAAATTTCTATAAGATCAAAAAAATATAAAACAATATAAAGTTTCCATAATATCCCATCATACCTTTAAATATATATAAGCAGAAATTTTTAAGAAGGATTTAATGTTGACATTAAAAGTATAGACTAGAAGATCTCCATTATTGAATATTGCTAATAATTTATTTTGTATCTGTTAAAAGATCTCCATTTTTGAATATTGGTAATAATTTATTCTGTATTGGTTAAAAGATCGCCATTACTGTAAACCAACTTTTATTCGCAACGACTTAATTTCGCGATTAATTACCATGGATAAACTAGATCGCGACAATTAATTTTCACGACCAAGCCTTTTTGCATCTGTTTTCAATAGATAAATATAATTTAAGGACCAGTTCGCGGCAAGAAATATTCGCGACGATGAGGCTCTCGCGAACTTTGAGAAAATTTCTCGCACACGAATAAAAGTTGGTTTACAGTATTGAATATTTCTAATAATTTATTCTGTATCTGTTAAAAGATCTCCATTATTGAATACTGCTAAAAATTTATTCTGTATCGGTTATTTTTGCTAACTCTCTTGACATTAAATATCACTAAAATTACATCTCACTAAAAATATATGTCAATTTCAGGTGATTAATTGTGATATTGTCATAAGGCTAAAATTTCCACTTGAACAGTATTATGTTTGACATACTTCAAAAAAGTATTTCTCATCTTTTGTGTTGACAAAGATGTTGGCAAGTTCATTTTCCCATTGCAGGTGAACCGTAGAACCAGGGTCTGACTTAGATGATCCTTCAAAAAAGATGTCAGTATTGACAGAAAACTCTGAGGTACTTCCATCTTTGTGGATCATAGAGGCCTTAAAATCACTGGATATCGGAACGGATGGCTTCAGAAGCAGGTGAAATTTTCTAAAATTAAAATATTGTAATAGCCATTTTAATTAATTTAAAAGAATGAAATTAAGGAGCATTTAAAGTTTTGTGTGAGTAAAATCAAACAGACTTGTTGCCATTAAGGCATATTTCATGAAATCTGCATGCAAGTCTGTGTTAATTACACAGCAATTAATCACATCAAACTTTTAACACTCCTTATATTGGTTGAAATTGAGAATTGTCAAAAATTATGACCATTGGAATATAATATAATAATAAGTTTTCTGCTAATACAATATAAAAGTATACATCATTGACAATGGACACAATGTAACATTATTAATATATTAGTTTTGAAAAAATTCTAATTAGAATACTATCATTAAATTATATACTTTTTATTAGTTTTTGATTGTTCATTATAGTAAGTAAAATACCTTCCAAAACTTTCAAATGACACTTCATGGATGGCTGCTTGCGGTCGCGGATCAACGCTTCGACGAACTCTTCGATTTAGGTCAGATTTCTTTAAAAATTCATAATACTTTAAATCTTCTATTCCTATAAAAAGAGTACAACAACTGTCAGTTGCTTTTAAAGAAAAAAATAAATAATTGGATATTGAAAATTAAGTCACAATAAAGGTTTATTTATAACTATGCTTTACTCCAATCTGATTAAAATTGGATCTTTGTTATGCTCCGAAATTCTGATGGTCACTGTTTAGCAAGCAACAGAATTTCAGAGCGTAGCAAAGATCTGATTTTAATCACATTGGTTTTACTCACAATATTTTAATAAGCTAGGAAATATTCACTTGACTAATTGTAAAATGGTCAAATTTTTAATGAGATATCAAAAAATCTCTAAAATTCAATATTATAATAGCTATTAAATATTTTCTTTTCTCGCAGTGGTCAATATTTTAAAGCAATATGAGCTGCAACTTTGATGGCAGAATTTTTTGCTGCAAAATTGTAAATAGCTTTTTCAATGACAGAAAAAATAACATAAATTAACTTCTGTTGTTCATATTAGCGATAGAAGAACTATTTATAAGCTTCCATTGATTCAGAACTACGATATTGTCATACATCCTTGGTCCGCCGACATAAAACTTTGAGAATTCTCAAAAAAAATCTCAACTCAACTCTTGAGAATTACTCAGCTGAGAATTTGAGAATAAGAATGAAAGAGTTTAAGGTATTTTTATTTTTCTTAACTTTTTTATAACGGCCGCTGAGTCTAAGAATTTTGGACTTGAGAAAATTCTCAGACTTGAGATCATTCTCAGACTTAAGTATGTTTTATAACAGCGGACCCTGTACAATAATGATTTCTTATATATTGAAACCAAATATTGGATTGTATAAAAAAGTCTTTCTTCCGCTTTATTTTAGACTAATTGATTATAAAGGTTTAATTAAGTTACATACAAATTTTTCATAATAACATACATTTTAACAGCAATTATATAAAATTTTCAAAAATGCAGCTCGTATTGCTTTAATGAACTACGAAATGTGTTCCTCATTCAATGGTCATGGGAGAATGAATGAAGATTGAGATTATCATTTTACAAATTTCAGTATTATATAAAACAAACTTTCAGTAATGAGTAATAATTCTGTAAGTGTTCAAGAGATTGACCCTTCAGATTCAGAAAACCAAACACTTGTAAATATCACAAACCATACAGGCATACACTTATAGAAAATTTTGTTTCATCCATTAAATTTACATTTCATATCGACCTACACTGAAGTCCATGATATTCCATTAGTGATATTAAATATTATATCGAAATCATGCTACTTGGGACTCCTTGATACCAATAGTTGTCCCAACTTGTCTCTAACATACACTGTATTACTTACAGGGACCTGTTTCTTCCAATTAGCCTATATCACAGTTCCTGATTTCTATTTTTGATATATTCTTAATATAGACCTATTTCATCTTTACTTTACATAATGTTGATTTTAGGAAATACTGATAGAAACACAGAACTGAATATTTGGAATCACTTTCAGTAAGTAATCTTAAGTTTTAGCGGAAACGCCTTCACTTATCAGCTACTTACCATATGCAGATAGAAAACAGTAGAGAAAAGTTATATACACAAAGAAAATCATGCTGCCATAGAAATCAAGAACATCGAGTTCTTAGGCCAAGGCCCTTAAACTTTAGCGACTCGCCGCCGACTCTTCCAAAAGCAAAGACAAAGTAGGCCAAATAACTTCCGGTTTCTACTTTCACTTTCGCCATTGTTTCATGTTTATTACCAACGCGATCCAGCATCGCATGTAAGTAGATACTCAATCTAACATCAATACATACATGTATTTTAGGTTATCTGAAATATTCATGATCAAGTTATGGGAATTTTAAAGCGTCTACAATTTATTTTTTTCCCCATTTCCGTGCACGCTCATACATTTTTAATACTTAGCCACATAAACAGATAAAGCATGTTTAGAGCGGCAGATGAGCCTTGATGGACACGTTTGATTATTAAGATTGTCAGTAGCATGGATTGTGGTCAGCTGGTTCAGCAGCTGATCAGTTTTTATTAGAATTATTTTTTGTTCTTGTCGCTATGTCTGTCATTATGTAGCTATGGCATACACTTCATAGTCAGTTGATACTTTTTGATTAAAACTATATTTGCCTATTTCAGGCATAATGATTGACTTAATTTTAACCAATGAATTTAGTAGGTTTGTATGGTATAGTTTCGGATCAATATTTTTATTTCGCTTAACATTTAGATTAACCAGACAGACATGAATTTGAATATAATGTGTGGATGGTTTGGCCTGCTTGTGATGTTTGGAATATCTGAGGCAACATTGTCTAAGAGTGACAAGAAGAAGGAACGACCAAATGAGGTACTGACAGTTATAGCCACATATATAGCTGTAACTTAGATGGTTCATGATTTTACACACCCATTAAATGACTAACAAAAATGTTTCCAGTCATCATGTTAAAGATCTAATGCTGATGTAATTCTGACATTTTTTGCCCCATATTCTTGCAATGAATTTTATTTTCACAGGTAAAATTAAGCTCTATAAATGTCGTAGACAGAGGTTTGGTGACAGAGAAAGTAAAGTCTACGGACATCATGAAGGAGCATGCATCATATTGTGACAGAGATCGAGAGGTCAAACATTTCCCAGGGGTCACCTTGGCTTATGTCACACCAGTAAGTAGTAATTAAATGATTAGAGGTTTGTCTAATAAAAAACTAGAGGTACTGTGAGCGATGAGCTCACTAAATGATACCCCCCGCCTCCATATAGTTATAATGGCAAAGTCCATGTTTTGCTGTGGCCGGGAAACCCAAAATATGTGTCCGATCAAAAAGTAAAATAGGAGGTGGACAATGGCAATATGTAATAAAGATTCTGTGAAAGTTTTATCAAATTTCATTCAGTGGTATGAGAGGAGTTGCGGATAAGAGATGGGTACCCCAAAGCGTAACAGACGGAGGGACCGACAGACAGACAGCTAGACGGACGGACGGACGGACAGCTGTACAGACGGACGGAATTAACGATTACTAGATACCATTCTGCTTTTCAAGCGTGGGGTATAATAAGAGGTACTGTGAGCAATGAGCTCACTATATGATACTCCCCGCCTCCCATATGAATATAATGGCAGTGTCCATGTTAAGCTATGGGGAACCCAAAATATTTGTCATATAAAAAACAAGAGGCCCATGGGCCACATCGCTCACCTGAGCACTGTGGCTAGCATAACACAGAAATTAGTTTATTGTTGATAAGTTTAAACCCAAAAGTAGTCCCAACCATTCGTTAAAGGTGAGAGGGTATGATTTGCACAGATTTGAATCTACTTTACCCGAGAATGCTTCCATATAAATACATGTATGACCAACCATGGCTCTGCTATTCTTGAGAAGATTCTAAAAGAGTTTTCCTATATTTTTCTATGTAAAACTTTGATCGGCCATTTTGGCCCGGCCCTACCCCCGGGGGTCATGATTTGAACAAACTTGAATCTACACTACCTGAGGATACTCCATATAAATATGATCAATTATGGCTTTGTTATTCTTGAGAAGAAGATTTTAAAAACTTTTCCTAGACATTTCTATGTAAAACTTTGGTTGGCCATTGTGGCCCTGTCCTACCCCCAGGGGTCATGATTTGAACAAACTTGAATCTACACTACCTGAGGATGATTCCACATCAGTTTCATCTTTCATGGCCCAGTGGATCTTGTGAAGAAGATTTTTGAAAAATGCCATTAATTTTTCACAAATTCATAATTATCTCCCCTTTGAAGAGGGCTTGGCCCTTCATTTGCACAAATTTGAATCCCCTTCCCCCAAGGATACTTTGTGGCAAGTTTGGTTGAAATTGGCCCAGTGGTTCTTGAGAAGAAGATGAAAATGTGAAAAGTTAATGACAACGACAACAACAACGATGACAACAACGACAGACGATGGACAAATGATCAGAATAGCTCAGATTAGCTAAAAAGTAAAATAGGAGGTCACAATGACAATATGTAATAAAGATTCTGTGAAAGTTTCATCAAATTTGATTCAGTGTATGAGAGGAATTGTGGGTAAGAGATGGGTACCTTAAAGCGTAACAAACGGATGGATGGACGGACAGACAGACGGACGGACATACCGATTACTATATACTGTATACCCTCCAGCTTTCCAAGCAAGGGGTATAAAAATGTAGTGGAGGACTTAGTGTTCAGTTCACCTTTACACAACCTTTTATTTTCATCATGTCATATCTCAAATTCTGTAATAACTTTTTTTTGTGATTACTTTATTTACTTAGACAGTAAGTACACAGGCATAATTTGACAATTTTAATCTTTCTTTCCATAAATAAAGATATCCCATTTATGTACAGGGGATATTAACATTCATGTAATTCATATAGTGAAAAAAATAGCAATTATTATTAAGTAGCATATAACTAAAAAAAAAAAGTTTTTTGGTAACATAAATGATACATATATAAGAATTTCCCATAATTTTGATTAAAAAAAAATAGATGAACAGTGATTGAAAACTTTCATGGAAATTGGTTGAATCTGATTCATCTAGAAACATTTGTTTCAAAACACTATTACCCGCTGAGTAATGAAGCCATGCCCTGGCCTGCATAGCAACATTCAACTTTACTTGACGATGAGTGATACACTGTAGTATAAGAGGAGTTGCGGATAAGAGATGGGTACCCCAAAGAGTAACAGATGGACGGACGGACAGAAGGATGGACGGATGTACAGACAGACATAACGATTACTATATACCCTCCCACTGTTCAAGCGGGGGTGTAATAAATATTGCATGTAGTCAAATTGAGTGTAACATTTAAAATTTTCAACCCAAGAAAACCATTGACAGCTGAGGCAACCTCAGTTGACAATGGTTTTCATGGCATGAAAATGTTTATTGTTACTCTCAACTATATGCAATATTCATATCATAGCAAACTAAAGATGATTTTTTATTGGAACAGTCTTGGATATGATATAGCTAATATTGCTTTTCTTCAAGTGGAACAGTCATTAATAAAAATAATAAAGCTAAAAAATTCCCCTTTAGTGGAAAATCATGGTTATGATATATCTATTAGTATTTCGTTTCTTTTAATCAGTGGAACAGTCACGGTTATGATATAGCTAAGATTTTGTTTCTCTTGCAATGGAACAGTCATGGACTCATGGTTATGATATAGCTCAGATTTTATTTCTCTTTCAGTGGAACAGTCATGGCTATGATATAGCTAAGAAATATTTCTCTTTTAGTGGAACAGTCATGGTTATGATATAGCTAAGATTTTGTTCTTTTTCAGTGGAACAGCCATGGTTATGATATAGCTAAGGTTTTGTTTCTCTTTCAGTGGAACAGTCATGGTTATGATATAGCTAAGGTTTTGTTTCTCTTTCAGTGGAACAGTTATGGTTATGATATTGCTAAGGTTTTGTTTCTCTTTCAGTGGAACAGTCATGGTTATGATATAGCTAAGGTTTTGTTTCTCTTTCAGTGGAACAGTCATGGTTACATATATGATATAGCTAAGATTTTGTTCTATTTCAGTGGAACAGTCATGGTTATGATATAGCTGAGATTTTATTTCTTTTTCAGTGGAACAGTCATGGCTCTGATATAGCTAAGATTTTATTTCCCTTTCAGTGGAACAGCCATGGTTATGATATAGCTAAGATTTTGTTCTTTTTCAGTGGAACAGCCATGGTTATGATATAGCTAAGGTTTTGTTTCTCTTTCAGTGGAACAGTCATGGTTATGATATAGCTAAGGTTTGTTTCTCTTTCAGTGGAACAGTAATGGTTATGATATAGCTAAGGTTTTGTTTCTCTTTCAGTGGAACAGTCATGGTTATGATATAGCTAAGGTTTTGTTTCTCTTTCAGTGGAACAGTCATGGTTACATATATGATATAGCTAAGATTTTGTTCTATTTCAGTGCAACAGTCATTGTTATGATATAGCTAAGATTTTATTTCTTTTTCAGTGGAACAGTCATGGCTACATGTATGATATAGCTAAGATTTTATTTCCCTTTCAGTGGAACAGCCATGGTTATGATATAGCTAAGACTTTCTCTCGGAAGTTCTCCTTTGTGTCTCCAGTCTGGTTACAGATCAAAAGAAGAAAAGGAGGAACCTTCTTCATACAGGGGGACCATGACATTGATCAGGGTAGGTGTATTGAGGGGGACCATGATATTGATCAGGGTAGGGGTATACAATCGTTTACAAAGGGGGTGAGGGAGGTGGGGTATGGCACTTATCGGGATTAACTTATGTACAGAAGTCAGCTAAAAGCAGACAATATGTCCAAACCTTTTAGATCACATGAGTCACTCATGACCTATTGCTATCCATTTTTGTCGTGCATTGTGAGCTGTGCATTAAAATTTACAAATGAACATTTTCAGCTTCTTCTCTGAAACTGCTAAACCAATTTTAACCAATTTTGGCATAAAGCATCTACAGGTGAAGGGGAAAATTTTTTTTGAAATTCGTGGCCCCTCCCCCCCCTGGGGTAGGGCTAAAACCACTAAAATTTATGCTATCTTTAAAAATCTTCTTTCTCCTGGACTTCAAGCAGTAAAAACTGTTGGCTTGATAGTAACAATGAAACCTTTATCGAAATTGTGTATTTTCATGGTCCAGTTGGGGATTCTGGTGTTAGGGTGGGCTCTAATGATTATATAGTGAAAATGCATGAAATAATTGTTTGAAAATCTTTTCCTCTGCTCCTCTGTATTATACTCTGTATTAAACTGATTTTGTAAGTATATAGTTATGATAAACAAGGATCCTTGTTTCAAAATTGTGAATTTCAAGGTCGGAGGGGGGGGTGCTCTATGCTCTAATGATTTTGTTCTGAAAATGAATCAGTGCTTTGAAATCTTTTTGTTGATATTCATCAAATATTTATGATGAGCAAGGAGGCCTATTTTCAAAATTGTGAAATGTGTACCCCAGGGTCAGGGGTTCCTGTTTGTATGGGGCACGACTGATTATTACTGATTTATTTAATAGAAATGCATTTTGTTCCCCCTAGTCTGCTTCTGGATATTAAGTAATAAAACTTTATTAATAAGCATGTTGTGTGTATAATTAAATTGTGAATTTTATAACCTCTGTTTTAAAACATGAACCAAATTCATTTGTTGGAAAATTGTTAAATGTTACTCAGGTAACCTAAAACATGTCCTTTTTATTTCATAGGTTGGGTTGATGATGTCACAAAAGGAAAACCTGCTGAAATGGGTAAATTCTGAAGATTGAATGTTGAATTATTACTTGGTTAATGTTATTGGTATTTTCAACTCCTGCTGCCTTTTCTCATCATCTGTTTTTTGTTGTTGTTTTTTTTTTTGTTCTTCAGTTCCCAGGGTTCTATTTGATGGTTGGAGTAGAAGCGATTATGACAGTTTATTCTCAAGTGAAAACGCCATAGAAGACTGTATAAATGTTATGCTGAAATTTATAAAAGTAAGTCAACACCATTTATAGTCAGTCAACTAGCAAGTTTAGGCAGTTTCGCCGCATATGATCCACATATGCATTGCCTTTCATATGAGAATCATATATGAATCATATGATAATCTTATCAGTTATGTGGCAAATCATATGTGGATCATATGTGGCGAAGTTGCCTGTGATATAAGCATGTATATTTCTCAATATCACAGTGAGTACAGCTTTGTTCTGTCATGGTTGTTCAACTCGACATTTTCACAATGAGTGCAATTTTGCTCTTTTATTATGAGTACAACTTTGCTCTCTTAATTGAGTAGAATTTTGCCCTGCCACATTTAGTGCAACCTTGCTATTAACAATTCTGTACAAATGATCTTTTAATTTATTTACAGTAAGTATAAATTAAGGTTTCGTCAAAGGTCAACATGTCTAAAAAATTATTTTTTGCAATAGCTCCAAAACAATATCTGGTATAAAGTCAAAACGTTTACAGTTTATAAATATATCATTAATTAATAGACAGAAAGTATCACTTGATAACAAATATTTTAAAAAAGATTTTTTTGGAGAAAAATTGTATCAGAAATTGTGCATATTTTTAAAAATATGCACCTGCTTTATTCTGTCCTTTTTGTGAAAAGTATTATTGCAGAAATAATATATGTTTATCATTGAAGGGCAAGTTGGACATGAATGGTCTCTGAAAGGCAGTTTTTGAAAGCATGACATGTATAAAGACAAGACCCCTTTAGAACCCACCATTAGCAATGTACTTTCACTTTCAAGTCTTAATATTTGGACAAAATAAACAGGGAAAACAACTTTCCAGAGACTATCTAAGTCCAACTTGCCCTTCATTGATAAACATATTTTGTTTCTGCAATAATGGTTTTCACGAAGAGCACAGAATTAATTAGATGTATTTTTTGAAAATATATGCATTTTTAAGAAGAATTTTTATAATTACTATTTTTTCCAAAAATGTTTTTATCAAGTGATACTTTCTATCTGTTAATCAATGAAAAATTGATAAACTGTAAAAGGTTTAACTTTATACCTCATATAGTTATGGGGCTATTGTAAAATTAAATTTTTGAACATGTTGACCTTTGACAAAACCTTAATATTTACATTTGCAAATGTTTGCCTTTATATACATTAACACTATTTGAACATGGTGTTTTTATTTCTCTAGCAATCTACGTAATTTCATAGTGACATCATAAGTGATCAACATGTTCAATACATTCAATTTATACTGTTGAGATTTAAAAAATAAATCCTTTATGGATTGAAAACTTTAGAACCTTATTATTTGTAATAAATCAGTCACAAATGTAAATATAAGTAATAAGGTATCATTTTTTGAGTTTTATTGGGCTGTAAAACGGGTTGGCACATGATCAAATCTTCCATAAAGCTCTTTGAGCTTTATAATATGGGATTTGATCCTGTGACCAAGCCGTTTTACACCCCAATAAAACTAAAAAAAATGATATCTTATTTCTTCAATAAATTCTGTTACAGTAGGTTCAACTCTTTTTTTTTGATGATGAATAACTTAAGATGAATACACATGTATTTTTTTTACCTTAATGTATTACCATGATCAATGCAAGGAAACACTTGATTAACCAAGAGTTCTGACAGATACCAAAAAGTACAGTATTGCAATGTCAAACTATCATACAGAATCACTTTTTACAGAAGAAGAAATTTGCTGGTTTGACAATAGAGATCTGGTCCCAGCTTGGTGGTCAATACAGAAAGTAGGTACTTATACACATCCACAAAAAATCTCAGTATAGTTCACTTCTAAACTCCCTTGAAATAATGTACGAGGTCACAAATCTTGAATTTTATGTCCTTTGTTGATTTTTTAAAGATCTGAAAGTTTTTGTGCATGGATTAACTTAAGTTTGCAATGTATTAGTACATGTCTGTTTAATCTATCACTAATACAAAAAAATGATATGATATAATACATATAAAACATGATCAGAGCATTTATCTCAAAATTCTCGTTGTGAAGTACATGTACATTTTAAAAAGTAATTTCAAATTTTGATAAATTTCCTTCATTCTACTCAAGACATTTATTCATTTACAAATGTATTTATGAATTTTTTTTGTGGAGGCATGTAAGATAGATTGACTCAATCTTGTTTTGTACACATATACCTGATAAAACATTGTAATAAAATTATTATTATATGAATACATTATTGACTATCTGTAGAGAACTGGTCCATTTCCTGAAGCATGTAGGTCAGGCTTTTGATGAGGAAGGAAAAACACTGATTCTGGTGATACCACCACCAGTGTATCCTGGGTAAAGCTAGATTCTAGTCTAATTAATTAAAGACAATTATAACAATTATTTAACAATTTAAACGGATACAGCCATTGTGATGTTAGGTATATCATATTTGTAAAAAAAAAATGTATATTTTAATAGATATGTAATAAAGATTGATAGATCTTGCATACTTATA
Source organism: Saccostrea glomerata (assembly GCA_003671525.1). Taxonomy (NCBI): domain Eukaryota; kingdom Metazoa; phylum Mollusca; class Bivalvia; order Ostreida; family Ostreidae; genus Saccostrea; species Saccostrea glomerata. The sequence continues at coordinate 1,398,229 of PRKT01000086.1, read as the reverse complement.
AGATTGTACATGTAGCTTCAAGTGAATATTACAATGCATTATATCACAATTCGTTTGTAATACATTCTACACTGGGAGGCTGTACTGAAACACTTTGACAAGTCCTTCACTATATCTGACGCACAGTGTAGACGTGTATAGTGATAATCGGGCTGGGTAGCTCACTTCATTGTCTGTCAGTAAGAACTTCAGGAACTCCCCGTCGGGACTCAGTAGATGGATCTGTTTATTAAATAGGTCAAAAATAAGGATGTGACAGAGGGAGTCACACACTACATCATCTGGCTTAAAGTTATCTGTCAGGTTCTGTCCACGGTAGACAGACTTCATACAACCAGAGAGAGACATAATCACTAGTTCACCTAAAGTATCACTTGTATCGTTCACAACACAAATATCACTGTTACTGTTCTGTGTGACTCTGAATGGGAATATAAACAGTCTGGTCTGACCGTCCTCCTGGTATTCTCATACTCATGGATGGCATCACCTGCCACTGTGATGTGTCTCACCAGACGTCTGCTGTGTGAGTCCAATTTGTACTTATCTGATTCTGTGTCTCTCAAAGTGACCAATAGTCCCCCCTCCACTGACTGACACATTCCTCCTGGTACCAGTGGATCTGTACTGATGATTGTAGAGACTGATATTGATGGTGACAGATGGCTGACGGAATTGTTACTGAAGTTAGAGAAATAAACCACATCAGTATCGCTCACACACATGTCACTAGCAGTGTAACTTTGTTTATGTTTTTTTTCATTTTCTTTGTTTACTTGTTCAGTGTAAGATGACCCATATTCTTTTCTGTGGCAATGGTCTTCACACAATGCCCTCAGTACAACTATTGGTTCATCTCCATATCTAAATGAGTTTGTTTCAGTCAAACTGATATAATTGAAATCCAGAGTTTTTCCAGTCATATTCTTCAGAGCATCCTCACTGATTTCTCCTTTACTGTATCTCATTGAATGTTTATAGTTCTGTATATCAACATCCAGGCCAGAAAGCATTTTTGTCAGTTCTCTGTGGTTGTCAAGCTGAAATCCGACATGGTGCTCTTGTTGTCCTACATGAACTTAACTTCCTCTTGAATTTCTGTCTTCTTTTTGTTCATCTCATATTTCTTACTTTTCAATTTTTCATTTTTCCCCTCCAAATTGCCTCTCAACATTTGTTCATTTTGTTTCCTGATTTCTGTCAACCTGGCCATTATCTCATCAACATGCTTCTGGAGCTCTTTAATCTCAGAGTCACATATTCTTTCATTTTCTCTGATCTGAAACCTTCTCTATATTTTCATCAAACCTAGGCAAATCCCCTTCTTTGATCTTTGTCAGAAATTTAAGCAGATCTCTTCTCCTTTGGGCGGCTGCCGTGGATAGAGTGTTCCACTAGTGATCTTTATGGTCTGTTTTAGCACACTTTCCACAAATGAATTCATCACAGTCCTCACATATAACATCAATAGGTAAATCATGGGATTCACACATTACAATGTGCTGTTGAGGAGAGTCCACTGGATATTTGGGTTTACTGGCTGCCATGTTTGTTGAATTTTGTCTAATTTAACTGCAGTTACAAGTAAGGGGGTAAAGGAGCTATGCATTATGAAGTAGGTAGACTTCCGAACTTAAAAATTTATACCATGTTGTCAGGATATTGTTCAATTTGATGTACAAAAAAAAGGAAGATGCACACAATCAACTTATCATCAAGAGTTTGCCTTAGTCTTTGTCAAGGGCTTTATGAGGGTTTTTTAACCCTGGATGCCAGGAAGAGAAAAAGTTTGATAAATAAAATGTTTTTTGATTTTTTAAAATAAATTCATAGGAATGTCGACGGGATGTTTGGTAAATCAGACTTTGATGAGCTTCTACCTGTTGTGGATGCATTCAGTTTGATGACGTATGATTTCTCCAATCCGTCTAGGTAATTAACAAAGATTTAATTAGAGGCATCGTCCCAAAATATTACTGACGTTTGACAATTAAGTAATTTGTCACAACTGCAAGGAATATAAAGGTAATCTTTAGACTTAGGTGACATCAAGGTAATTCATTAAATATGTCAGTTCTATACATAGATGATTGAAATTCTTACAAAAACCTTGTTTGCTTCATAATTGCTCCAGAAACTCATTATGTAATAGTTGACAACTTTGATATTAAAAACAAAATATTTCAATTCATAAATTTGTATTGCGTGGCTTTAAACAATATTGTGTTTTTAGACCTGGGCCTAACAGCCCGTTATCTTGGATGGAGTCCTGTGTTTTGGCCCTCGCCCCTATTGATAACCCCGAGGTCAGACAGAAAATTCTTCTGGGGCTAAACTTTTACGGCAATGAATACTCGTTTGGAGGGGGAGGTCCTGTCGTAGGAAGCAAGTAAGTCTATATCGGTCATGCTTCACCAAATAATTAGAATAAGTGTATTTACAGTAAATACTGTGAAGTCGAATTTTAAACAATTCACAGAGAACTTTGGCAAAGAAATCGTCAACAAGATCTGGCAGATCACATTTTGGTGAATAATAATCTGTTTACTTGCATTATTGTTGTGGCGTGTTAACCAGGTTAATTGCATGTCAATGTCTTTATAAATTAATGTACTTCTTTCAGATATTTAGACCTTTTAAAGAAATATAAGCCCAAGTTTACATGGGATAAACCTTCAGAGGAGCATGCTGCAGAATATAAGTAAGTCGAGAGGACAAGATTCAGCACAATGCTGTTAGTAAAAGTTTTCAAGTCTTAATACTGTCTCAATACTGTTGTCAGAGCAAGGAAGTGTATAATTCAGTATTATGCTGCATGGGTTAAATTAGTCTCACTGATCTTGGGCAAATGAATAAGGCTATTACAATATAATATTGGCACAAATTTTATCTTATACATTAAGCTGTTTGTATTTATCATAGGTAGTTTGCATACTTGAAAATTGAATCCTGATTATTTTTCTTTTTTTCAGGACTGACATAACAAAAAGTGTAATATTTTACCCAACATTACTTTCTCTACAGAAACGAATAGAACTTGCTAAACAATTAGGAACTGGAATCTCTATCTGGGAAATAGGTCAAGGACTGGACTATTTTTATGATTTATTGTGATCTCTAGATAATAAATCTTGTTATGTTTTGTTATTTATTACTTTTTTCTTTGATTATTTTCAGTGTCTTTAAAAATGCCGAGATTGTCCTTTTGGTAGCACTCGAATTGCTCTGTCATTGAAAGAACTTGAGAGAGCGCTGCCAGGATTAGCATATCTGGAAAGAAAATTTTGCATTTGCCATTTATCTAGCAGCACAATGTATTAATATCTTGTCCGCTTCATAACTTTCTGATTTTAAACAAGGAAATCAGAATTAACATAAAATATATTATATATAATATATTAATGGTAATGGAATTAACATTCCGTTAAAATAAGAAGAATTTCAAATTCAATGTGCATTTTCCCACTACTGAAATACATACAAAAAAAACCACGACCTTAAGTATAATTTATGACATTTTTTAGCTGAGTTAGCCTATTTAACCAACTTTTAACAAAATTATTTCAGCTTGATTGATTGATTTTATGTTAACGCCGACTGGGAAATTTTCCCGCCATGTTTCGGCTGAATATTAGATTAAAAGATCAGTTTTTTGAAAGTTTTTTTTGGCGGCCCCCAGTGAGCTTTCTCTTTTTCGAACTCCAGAGAAACGATCCTTTAAACGACACGTAAAAGATCATTTCTCTGTGGTAAATGAAACATTAACATTTTAAAATATAGCCAATTTATAAAATGTTCAATGTTTCAGCATGTGGAAATATGTAAACCTTTTACAAATTTACTCATTATACATGAAATGTATATGAATGCATATTGTGAAAACAATCAAACTTCGTCATCTTTAAACTCAATGGTATCAAAGATAAAGATACTAAAGTAGATAAAAGATAATAATATATAAATATTGCATGTAGTTGAATGTAACATTGAAAATTTTCACCCCAAGAAAACCATTGTCAACCGAGGCGCAGCCGAGGTTGACAATGGTTTTCGAGGGGTGAAAATTTTCAATGTTACACTCAACTACATGCTATATTTATTATATTATACTGAATGTTTTATACAAATACATATAACAGTGAACCGTGCGCGCATAAATTCTGCGCAGTCGCTATTTTTTTGGAATACCACCCGTCATCAAGCAATGTTGACTGTTGCTAAGCATGAGGGCGTGGCTTCATTACTCAGCGGGTAGTAGTGTTTTTTAACAAATTTTCTCGACGAATCAGATTCAAGTAATTTACATAAAAGTATAATATTATAATATATTGACGGGACGTCAAATTTACTCCAATAAAGATGCCAGTGTTTGAGATTCGAAGTTTTACTGTGCATTTATTTTAACAAAAAAGTGTCATTTATATAATATACATATATTTCAAAAAACAAACATCACATAAAAGTCTGGATTAGATCTATACTACACCCAGATCATGATATAATTGTATAATTACTGTAAGAAACTACAGAAAAAGTATAATGGCACCCTTGAAAAATAATTATTCTCAGATCTAAAATTCTTTGACTTAAAAAACTACATTCCATGTAATTTTTTATATTAACTGTTTTTAAAGAAAATGCACCTTATCAAAAATATATAAATTAATGTGGATGTGGTAATATGTTGAATTAAAAAGAATCAAAGTAGTAAACTGTAGAAGTGTGGATATCCTTGTTTTTCTAACCTTATTTACTTAATATATGGATTTAACACTATAAATTTCCATTTTATAAATGTAGGAATAAGTGCCTTGAATGAAAACTTGTCGTCTTTATTTAATAATATGACCTCGTGACATTTACGAGTAGTACGTACAGTTGTCATGAACACATTTTAGTGAATCATCCAAGATCACAATTTTGGAACTGAAAAAGTATATAAAGAAAAATATCACACAGAGGCAAACTCTGAAATAATGTTTGTTTGCCCTTTCACTTCTCGGGATGAAAATTCGGGTCGGTAGGTTGAAAGAAATTTTTTTTCAAGATAATTTCTTTTCAAATCAATGTTGAAATTTCAAAGTCTTTTTTCCAGAATGCATAAAAAATTGCTCTCTGGGGGTTAAAAGATTTTTAGTTGGGCTACGTTAAGCCAGTCGGTCAGAAGAGTGCAATAACCAAACACATCTTTAAAGATCAAGGCTTGATCATCAAAATAGTTATATTAGACAACTACTGATTCGATTCATATCCAATTGCTTATTTTTTACCAGTTAAATAACCAGATTTCTACTCCTTCCTTTCTACATTCTCTTCCTCCTGGAACAGTGGGAGAGAAAGGTGTGGTATTCCATTTTTCCCTTCGAGAAATCCTCCACTATATGCCCCCCGCCATGGAGGAACCATTTAGTGGTGAGTATTCCCTCCACTCCTACAGGACCACGGGCATGAATTCTGCTGGTGCTTATATTAGCCTAAGCACCCCTGTATAAAGAAAATGAAAAATTAAAATAATTTATATCTTAATTTCTTTTTAAAACCCCCCCTGTTCCATTTTTTACTTTCCATTGTCTATTTCCTTTACAAAAACATCTGCTATGTTCATGATGTTTTTTACACAAAAGATAAGGAGACACTATAAAAACAAGGATCCTTCCTTCAGATTTGTGAATTTCAAGGTCGTGGGGGGTGGGGGTGGGGGGGCTGTGATGATTATGTACTGAAAATGAATTAATGCTTCGAAATCTGTTTGTTGGTATTAATCAAACATTTATGATGAGGAAGGGTGCCTATTTCCAAAATTGTGAAGTGTATGGCCCTAGGACCAGGGGTTTCTGTGGGGTGGGGACACTACTGATTCTTACTGATTAATAGAAATGCATTTTTTTGGTTTCCCTACTCTGCCTCTGGGTATTGAGTAATAAAATTTTAAGTATGTAATGTCTATAGTTAACCTCTGTTTTAAAACATGAACCAAATTTATTCGCTGGAAAGTTGTTCAATATTACTCAGGTCCTGTAAGGTCCATTGGCCTCTTGTTTCATTTGATTTTCCGATTTGTTACAGTAAAATTCTTTTAATCTGGCCACTGCTGAGTTCATTAAATTGCTGGATAAGAAAACAACATTTATAAACAATTTAAATCACTACTAAGGTACACATGTACTAGGCAAGATTTTAGAATACATAACTTCCAGATTAGAGAAGTTATACTGTATCTCAAACTGATTTCAAATGATCATGTTCTGTATTAGAATATAGCTTTATTTTAGTTCTTGTCCTATTTATTTTCACAGGTTGGTTTGATGATGTCACAAAAGGCAAACCTATTCAAATGGGTAAATTCTGAAAATTTAGTGTTAAATGATTACTTGATTAATGTTATCAATTTGGTTTTTATATTTCCCTCTGCCCTTTCTTATCATCCTTCTTTTTTTTGTTCTTCAGTACCAAAGTTCTATTTGATGGTTGGAGCAGAGGCGATTATGGAAATTTATTTTCAAGTGAAAATGCCATAGAAGACTATAAATATCCTGCTGAAATTCATAAAGGTAAGTCAACATATATAGGCAATTTTGCCATATATGATATGCATTGCCTTTCATATGAGGATCATATGAGAATCATATGTATATACAATCATATGAGAATCATGTGTGGCAAATCATATGTGGTTCATATTTTGCGAAATCCGCTGTGATTTATCATAGCAAGTATATTTTTCCATATCACAGTGAGTACAACATTTACTCTCTCACAGTGAGTACAACTTTGCTGTCTCATGGTTATTCAACTCGACATTTCCATAACGAGTGCAATTTTGCTCTTTTATTGTGAGTGCAACTTTGCTCTCTAAAGTGAGTACAATTTTGCCCTGCTACTTTAGTACAACCTTGCTATTAACACTTCTGTACAAATGAGCTTTGAATTTATTTACAGTGTATTGTAAGTATTATACAGTTATTGAGACCTTGGGCAACATTTTCACCTTTAGGTCCAACAAATTATATGTTGCCGGAATCCCAGTCAAAAACTATATTGTTCCTTCAGTGCCCATTTAAGATTTAATCAATACACACTATTTTGTCAATTACTGAGTAGTTTAATCTGAAAATTATCGCTTAATCAGTAAAAAGTATATTGTTATTGACTGGGTATGATGGCAACATAAGATTTGTTGGACCTGAGATGAAAATTTTGCCCAAGGCCGCAGGCCAAGGGCAACATTTTAACATTCAGGTTCAATAAATCATATGATGCCCGAATCCCAGTCAATAACAGTATACTTTTTACTGATTAAGCGACAATTCTCAGATTAAACTACTCAGTAATTTACAAAAGAGTGTGTATTGATTAAATCTTAAATGTTTTGTTATACCCTTCGGTGTTCACTTAAGATTTAATCAATACACAATACACTCTATATTATCAATTACTTTATTCTGAAAATCATGGCCTAATCAGTTAATATAAAACAATAGCTGAGAAAGAAAAAATTAATTATATTAAATTATATTACAAACATATTTATCACAAAACATACTCTTCTCTTCTTCCTTAACTTGCTGGTAGCAACAACTCGTGCAACGATATTGAACGATGATTAATTACTTGTGACGGAGCAATGACGTTGCGGTCTAACAATTCTTAAGTTTGACCGAAAGGCCAGTCAACATTGAAATTATTAGACCGATGTAATAAACATTCCTTTGTTGGACATTTTTTATTTGGAAATAAATACTAGTATACAGAAAGCTATTTATAAGTGTATAACAAAAATGATTATTTACATTAATTTTACAAATGTTTGCCTTTATATAACAATAAATTCTGTCCCAGTGAGTTCAACTCTTCTTTTTCATGATGAATAGCTTTAATATCTTAAGATGAATACACATGTTTTTTTTTTTTTTTTACATAAATCTATTATCATGATAAATGCAATGAAACACTTTATTAGACCAGAGTTCTGACAGATATAAAAATGTACAGTATTGCAATGGCAAACTATCATACAGAATCACTTTTACAGAAGAAGAAATTTGCTGGTTTAACAATAGAAATCTGGTCCCAGCTTGGTGGTCAATACAGAAAGTAGGTACTTATACACATACACACAAATCTCAGTATAGTTCATTTCTAATTAGCTCCCTTGAAATAATATTATATAAGAAGTCACACATCAAGAATGTTATGTCCTTTGTTGGTTTTTAAAATGATATGAAAGTTTTTGTGCATGGATTATCTTAAGTTTGCAATGTATTGGTACATGTCTGTTTAATTTATCAGTGATACAAGAAAATGATATGATACATATAAAACATGATCAGAACATTTATTTTCATATTCTTGGTATGAAGTACATGTGAAAAGGTAATTTTAATTTTTGATAAGATACATATTTTAGAAGATGTTCGAAAAACTTCATTCTACTCATTTATTTATTTACAGATGTATCTATTAAATTTTTTTTGTGTGGAGGCAAGAAATATTAACTGAATCTTGACTGAATTTGTGATTAAGACATTGTAATAGAGTCATTATCATATAAATAATGCATTATTGTCTATCTGTAGAGAACTGGTCCATTTCCTAAAACATGTCGGTCAGGCATTTAATGAGGAAGGAAAGACACTGATTCTGGTGATACCACCCCCAGTGTATCCAGGGTAAAGCTGAATCTAGTTTAATTAATTAAAGACAATTATAACAATTTAATGATTTTATAATTTAAAGACCCAATTTTTTTACCGTACGGTTACCTGAGGAGGGGGAGTGGTCGAAATAACAGTAGTGTTATTTACCTGGAGACCCCCAATACCCAAGATGTCAAAAATCTGTGTATACGTAGCATTACACAGGAAGTCTGTGTTTGGTAATCAGGGTCAACATTACGTGTTTTGTGTCTGGTTTTGAGTGAAACTACGTAAAATAATTATTTTAATATGAAATTTATTTGTAAACTATAAACGCATTTATCGTAATAATGGTAATGTTTTGAAGGAAAAAAATAATAAGACAATGTACATGTATATCGTTTTAGAAAATGTTTTCCTTACATAAAAGAAAAAATCTCGACGCGGAGTAAAAACTACAAATTAATCAATAATATTTATCTTTTTTATCTTTAATAAAAGAAATCACTTGATTAAAAAATCTGAATATTAAAATAAAAATAATTATTAATCCACCTATCCGTCGTGCACGTGAACATGCATTTACTGCCATCGGAATTTTTTTTTCCTGGCCAACAATGATGTCCAAAATTTTCCATATATTTTGTTTTTCGAGTGTTAACAAAATTTCATTGTTAGAAAGATTTCTTTTCAGAATCGATCACTATTAATTATCTTCACATTTTCATTACATATATTATATTTTGAATATTTTTCTTATATCCCATTTCTTAATGAATAATTTAAACCGTCAGACTTCTAATTACGGCAAATAGAGGCGGTTTCTGTGGACGTGGTCTTTTTCCTATATACAGATAACGTGGACGATATAACACTTACAAGTAACAAACAGCAGTGAAGATAGAAAAGAAATATTTTATTATGTCAGTGATTTAATTATCTAATTTCAATTATTTTTTTAAAATAAAATTCAAACATTTTGGAGTTTTCTAGCCCGCGTGTATACTATGCGGGTACATGAAAGCGTTTGACGCGTGCCGAGGTAATTGTTTTCAAAACATGCAAACTCAGATTATCAGGAACCACAGGTAGCTGGCCTGTCAATCAAATCGGAAGCTATTGTTTTTTAAATGATTGACAGGCGGTATATTATTGATCTTGAAGCAGGTAGATTTTGGGGGCGTTAACATAAAATTGGGTGTTTAAGCAGATACAGCCATTGTGTTGTAAGGTATATCATATGTGTACAAAAAATAGTATTTTAATAAAGGTGGATAAATCTTACAGACCTTTAAAATTGAACATGTAACTTCAAATGAATATTACAATGCATTTAATCACAATTCATCTGTAATGCATTCTACGCCCTGTACTGAAACACTTTGACAAGTCCATTGTGGTATATTCTATTTCTATATTCTATACTGAAACACTTTGACAAGTCCTTCCTGGTATCCCACGCACAGTGTAGACTTGTAAAGGGACAGTGAGTATGGATGGTTCACTTTTTTCTCTGTCAGAAAGAACTTCAGGAACTCCCCGTCTGGATTCAGCAAATGGATCTGTTTGGTATCTTGATCTGTAACAAGGATGTTACAGAAAATGTCACACTCTACATCAGTTGGATCAAAGTCTTCTGTCAGGTTCTGTCCACGGTAGACAGACTTCATACGACCAGAGGGAGGCATAATAACTAGTTCACCTGTTTTAACATTTTTACGGTTAACAACACAGATATCACTGTTTCTGTTCTGTGTGACTCTGAATGGATGTGTAAACAGTCTGGTATGACCGTCCTCCTGGTACTCATACTCATGGATGGCATCACCTGTCACTGTGATGTGTCTCACCAGATGTCTGCTGTGTGACTCTAATTCATAAAGATCTGTTTCTAAGTCTCTCAAGGTGACCAGTAGTCCACCATCCACTGACTGACAGATTCCTATTGGTAACAGTGGATCTGTACTGATGACTGTAGAGACAGGTCCTGATGGTGAATGACGACGGATGGATTTCTTTATACCATCCGTGAAATAAACATCACTGTTATCAGTCACACACATATCATTGGGATCGATATCATATTTATGTTTTATTTCACCTTCTTTGTTGACTTGTTCAAAGTAAGGTAGCTTCATATCTTCTATGTAACAATGGTCTTCACACAGTGCCTCCAATATACGTATTACATCATCTCCATATTTAAATGAGTTTCTTTCAGTCAGACTGATATCATGTAAATCTGTAGTTTTTCCTATCATGTTCTCTATCACCTCATCACCGATTTCTCCTTAAATGTATCTCACTAAATATTTTAAGTCCTTTATATCAACACCCGGGCCAGACAGCATTTTTTTCAGTGTGTTGTAATTGTCAATCAAGCTAAAATCCGACATGGTACTCTTGTTGTCATCCATAAACTTAACTAACTTTTGAATTTCATTCTTCTTTTTGTCCATCTCAGATTCCCTACTTTTCAATTTTTCATTTTTTTTCTCCAAATTGCCTCTCAACATTTGTTTAGTATGTTCCTCGATTTTGTTCAGCCTGGGCATTATCTCATCAACATGATTCTGAAACTTTTTAATCTCAGAGTCACAAAGTTCTTCATTTTCTTTGATTTGATGTGTAATCTTGTCTATCTCCTTATTAATCCCAGGTAGATCCTCTTTTTCGATCTTTGTCAAAAATTGAAGCAGATCTCTTCTCCTTTGGGTAGCTGAATTGGATATTGTGTTCCACTTGTGATCTTTATGGTATGTTCTGGCACATTCAGCACAAGTAAATTCATCACAGTCCTCACATATCATATCAATAGGTGAATCGGGAGTTTTGCACTTTTCAGTATGCTCTGGAGGAGAGCCCAGTGGACATTTTGTTTTATTGACTGCCATGTTTGTTGAATCTTGCTGAACATAAATGCAGTTTCGCATAAAGAAATATGCATATTGAAGTGGGTAGACGTCCTGACTTTAAAACTGATAACATGTTGACAGGATATGATTCAATTAAATGTACGAAAACTGGAAGATGCACACTTATCATCGAGAGTTTGGTTTGTTCTTTGTCATCGGCTTTATGAGTGTTTTTAATCCTAAATGCATGAAAACTTAAGTGCAGTTTTGAGAAAAGCAAGTTACGTGAACGTATATATACTCACCGTCAATAGAAACGCAACACTCTAATTTTAGGGTGAAAATTAAATACAGGTTATAACTATGTACCAAAAAAGTTAGGACATCTTTTACTTTGCCAAATCAGTTATTTAACGGTTGAATGAATTTCTTTCCTTTACCGGAAGTTGCTTTTTAGCCCTCGTAACAGAATTCAAAATTTTGCATTTTTAATGACATTTTAAACAATATTTTCGGTTTTCAAGGTTTTGTAGCTGTTAATCATAAGTATTGTACTAAAAGGCCGGGAAAAAATCCTTCTTTCTTTACCGGGTGTGATGCCTATATTTCCTCAAAATGACTGATAGCAAGAAGGGGGGATGTTTTAAGAATTATGTTTTTCCAAATTAAAAAAAAAAACAAGCAGATATACGAGGGTGTTCAAAAAATAATGTCCTCGGTGTTTGGAAAGAAACATCAAATGCTTTTCAATGATTTAGTCTTAAAGATTTTACTTAAATATTCTCTTGAAATAAAAATACACCTCCGTAACATTTTTGTCGAATGTCTGATTGTTTTCGGAACTCATTTTTGAGTATTGCCCTTCGTATACTTAAATATGACAGATCCAATGATTTCATAGACTGGTTTTTTTTTCTTTCAGAAAGGTGGGTTTTTTCAAGTTCGGAAAATGAAACAAGTTAAAGGGTGAAATATCTGGCGAATATTGTTGGTGTGACAAAACATTAACGTATAATCTCCACTCATTATTTGACAGACTACACCTCAAATAATACAACACCTATGCTGTAAGCCAGGCAAGCTTAATGGGAGCAGCTGGCGTTTATTTTGATAACAATACATAAATATTGAACATACATTACATTTTATGTGAAACAATAAAGCACTGCAATTTATTTGTAAATTATATTACATGTAATAAATTATACCCCCATCACAGACAAAAAATACCGCCCAGGCAAAAACCATAGACGGTTAACTATGGAAAACCTGTGTCCGTCGCAATGTAAAGTATAAGTCACATTATCCAACGATGGGGTATACGAGGAGAAACCGATGCGTTTTTTGATGAAAATGGCGTGGTTGCCGGCCGGGCACCACTAGTGATCGGACGGTGACTGAGTCTTTTTTGCGAATCGGTGGGGTCATCGGTTGGAAATAATTCGTAGTTAAAATTCAGCGATGTCTCCAACGATGCCTCACATCGCTCCTCATCGGCAACCCATCATTAGCACATCTTTCAAGGATTGGCCGATGTATGGCCGAGCATCATCCAATATCCGTTGCATCTGAGGTCATCGGGGAGTTTAGCGGTGTTCAACAGATAATGACCGATCATCGGTCGATGTTCGACCAAACATTGGCCTGTAGTCAACCGATGTACGAACGATGTTTACCAATATATGAGCGATGTAATATACATCGGCCGATTATCCTGGAACATGGTTTTATGATTAGCAATGCATCGCTGGGCCTTTGTAAGTCCGGCCGGCAACCACGCCATTTTTCTCGTAAAACGCATTGGTTGCCCATCGTATGCTCATCGCTGGATAGTGTGACTGATACTTTAAGGACTACTAGGCCGATATGGACCGATGTTGGGGCATCGTAAACACCACGGATTACTATCGATTACCACCGGTCTAGGGCTACCGGCCGGGAAATGTGACCTAGGCATTAATAATGTCTCAAGGGAGAATGCCGGACGTGCATTCGGTGCAGTACTTAAAAATGCCTGAACACCCTATAATATTTGCATGTATATATGAAAAAATCGAAATTAATACATTTCAACAATATTGTTACTTCTATTACCGGTATATTTATACAAACAAACGCTGTCTTGATGAAATTTAATGTAGTGTATTCCTGGTTCCTTCCTCTCATAAACCTTTCGATTTTTTTTTGCCAAAAAAATTGCTTTCTAGCCTCCTCCTGAAATTTAACTGCCTCCCCGAATACGAATTTGAACAACAAGACCACTAATATTTTAGAAAATGGCATATAAATCTGCAGCTGTCTTTGCAATTCTTTGCTCTTCTCAGACTTAAGCTGTTTTTGTCAAGTTTATCTTAATGTAAATTTTGTTTTGAGGGTTCAAAGCAATAGATTCAAGTTTCATTATCTCTTTGAATTTCAGACAAACGTAGATAAGTACAATGTCTGATTTAATCTTAGAAATAATTGTTTAGATATTCTTACACGTTGTCGTTTTCACTTATGTTTCAAAACACAGGGTGACCTTTGAATACTAAGTTTTTTTACTGTCAAATGTTTCTTTAAAACTGTTCCCAAAATTATGTCTATTCAAATTTGCTATATATCTTAAAGTCAAACATCATCAGTGATTATATGTTGAATTTTAGCAAACAGTACATTGGTTGTTATAATTCCTTGTCACCAAAGACGGTACCCAATTTTTAATGCCCATTATATAATTTTGTTCATTGAAACCCACCTGCTCATGTGTCTATAAAACAGACATAATGGTTGCTGTAAATTTCACATATTTCAGTGAATATTTCTGTGGGAGTCTTAACAAGTTTTACAGCATGTTTAATGAAGCGTTTAAATGTCTTTCTAGTTTACTGATGTCTCGAATAGCCCTTGTTTTCCAGCTTCCCACAATGAAACTATGTGATGAAAAGTGGTCACATAAACTATACTGGGCAAAATAAATTAGGGATCATATTTTTACACAAGAATAATTTTTTCATACCCATGAATTTATGTGACAACAAGGCTTAAGTAGTTTTAACAACATGTCATTAACATGATTCGATACATAATTCACACTTGTTTATTGAGTTTTGGGACATATTGGTCAAGAAAGTACTTAGCGTTAAAAAAGTAAGTGGAACAATGGAAGCATAAAAGTATCAAAAAGGGTTTTCTTTAGTGAACATAAGAAAATTTCCGTATTTCTGGCCAAAACTGGTGATAAGACAATATTAGGAGGCATATGAGTATGGACGAACACTTCATTGCAGCATGGATGCTGGAAGCTGGCAAAACGCACCGTCACGTTGCAGAGAGACTTTATCTTTCCAAAAGCGGAATAACTGTTATGGAACCGATATTTACAGGCAAAAAATTGTCAAAAAAGGCTAAAATCGGGACGTCTAAGGTGTACGGCAGTCCGTGAGGATCGTTATTTGGCCAATTTTGCTGAGACGCACCACTTCCAAAGTGCTCTTAAGCTTAAAACTGGGCATCAGAGAGCAACGGACAGACGGATTTCTACTCAAACAGTTTGAAACAGACTTCAGGAAGCAAATCTCAAGGCTTGCCGACCACCCTCACGTCCTGTATTAAAATTAGAGTGCCGCAGAAATCGACTACAGTGGGTAACAGAACACAACAATTTGGCAATAACGTCATTGGTGTCCTGTTCTCTTCTCAGACGAGTCACAATTTTGTTTTGACTTCCATGATGACAGAAGACTTGGTTGGATTGCAAATGGGGAAAGATATGCCGATTGTGTCATTTCTGAGCAATACAGAGTAAATGGAGGTTTGGTGATGATTTGGGCAGGCATAAGTATTGACTGCAGAACTGATCTGCACATTTTGGAAGGCAACCTGACAGGTTTAAAATACCGAAATGATATTCTTCATCCTTTTGTTAGACGTATTGCATGTATTCTGGGGGAGGATCTCATCTTAATAGATGATAATGCTCGACCTCATAGAGTCAGAATCGTAAACGAGTACATGGAAAGTGAAACAACTTAGCGTATGGACCCGCCAAGTCGTTTTCTAGACCTGAAGTTTATTGAACATGCCTGGAACATTCTTTAGAAACGCATTTCAGTTCGTCTTACACTTCCCCAAAATCGACTGGAGCTTCAGACAGCATTGCAGGAGGAATGGCAACAGATCCCTCAGGCTAGCCTTGGGCGGCTGACGGGCATCATGGGTCTGCGCTGCAGGACCTTGCGGGGAGGTCATACAAAATACTGGCAATCATTTAGTGACTTCATTTGACTCTTCGGAAAAAAATCTCATTTTCAGGTCTACCCCTAACATGCCGAATTCTAAAGTGACCGTAATAAACAATTCGTATCGAGTGTTCAAATAAAGAAGAAAGGGCTCTAAGGGCAAAAATCTGCCTCAAGTCAGAAATAAATGAAACATTCTCTAATAATACCTTAGGGTTTGTAAATGATTAAACAATTTATATTATAGCGTTAGCTTTTCTAGTTTTCTTCCTTCTGTCGTTTAAATACGGCATTGTTTTCTGAATAAATGACATGACGTCGACGTTATTATACCTATAACGTCATGGATTGACGTTAAAATAAATCTGGAGATAACACATTAAGCATTGATTTTAATTGGGTTTTCTTAAAATTTATCTGAAAGTTTCTTTTTCCTTTTAATTCTTATTTTAGCAATTAGAAACGTTAAATTTAATTTAATTTGATTTATATGAAAAATAACACTCATACATAAAAGGAATAGAATCGATCAAACAGGACTCTACTTTTAAAAATTGGGAAACATTACTATGAGTTTTCAAGACGTTCTAAAAGTGCAATACTCGCTTTGTTTTTCTAAAAATGAGAAAGGTTTTTTTCAATTAACAGATCATTTAATTCAAAATGGATGTAATTAATTGTACAAAATTATTCTTCATCATTCTCATTTTCACTCTCGCTTTCATCTACGGTCAGTGGCTCTGGAATATCCTGTGCATCAAGTAGGTATTTGCTCCAATCTCGAACGCTCTCAAAAGTACTCTCACTGTAACGTCCGATCCCAAGATACCATATAAGGGAAGTAACATGACAACAGGTCCCAACAACACGGGTTCCTACTTTACATTGACAGTACCAGCTAACAACTTGGACTTCATTATACTGAACCCAAACTTTGTAGCCTTTTGACGACACATGCCTTGACTGTATTTTGGCGCAAAGTAGGTCTGGCTGGTGTTTGCATATCAGAACGTCAAAACTTCCGTCACTGTCCAAGTGCTCTCTTGTGTAGCAGGGTGCAAGCTTTAACTGGTACACACCAACTGTCAGATTTCGAATATCCTCTTCACTTAATTTCGGAAAGTCAGGCACAGAAGAGGCGGTGATTTTTTCCCATTTACACGATCGTTTGTCTAGACCCTCAGATTTGATTCTCTCATGAAGGACATTTTGCTGTTTGGAAAGATATAGCATTTTACAGCCCAGTTGATCTTCCTTTTCAGAGTCCTTTGTGTTAATTTCTGGCCAGTACTTATTCATCAAGGCACAAGCGATTTTTACGTAATCAGCAATATATGGTATTTGACTGTTTGGAAGAACCCGGTCAAGATATTTCCATTGTTTTATGCGGCCATTCACAGACTCGACGATCCATCGAATTTTCGTGACGAGTCTTGTGGTGTTGCTCTCTTCCACTGGCAACTGAGATTCACCTTTCTGGATAAATGACGGCATTTCGGTTCTTACACCAAGTTCATCCAACAATTCAATAGAGTCTCTAAAGCCTCGATCAACGATAAGGACATCTTCTTCACAAATCCACTGTTTGAAGTCTTCAATATCGTTTCCAATTATGTGCTTCATAATTTGAGCATCACTATTTTTGCCATCACTGAAGTAGGGGCCAATCACACTAAGGATATATCCAGTCGTAGAAACAAAAACCATTGGTTTTACCAGCGGACGGTGTTTATGTAAACTGTAGCACTTGCGTTGGAATTTGAACTGTAAACTCTTCTGTATGTAGATGTAAGTTCCGTCGGCTACTAATATGGCTGGAAACTTGCCCTCTCCAAATAATGATTGTGCTATTGGTCTTGTATGCGATGATATTATTTCTTCTCTGCTTATATGCCCAAAACCCAGATGTGATGGCACAAAATGTTGTGAAAGATACTTCCGCGCTGATGCAATGGCCCGACGGATTGAGTCTCTGCCTAAATTGAATAATGTGCAGAGAATTTTATTTGGCATGCCTGTCTTTAGTTTAGTGAGAAATATGCCAATACATGTGCGAACACTGCGTGTACTCGAATCTCTCAAACTTCCTCCAACTTCTGAACAAAGTTCATCTAAGTTCTTTTTTGTTATTCCAGTCAAAGTTAAGATGTCTGAATCCGATAAAGACTTTACATTGTCAAAATCGATGCGTTTTTCACTTCCCCTTACAGCAATTTCTCGAATCTCTGTTATAAGTTCCATTAGATCTGAGCGGTTAAAATCAGATGTGGTTCGAGACTGGGAAATCTGTTCTGCTGCATGAGCGTGGAAAAGATTTTCGGATAGATGACCTGGGCAACATCTAGCTCCGATGGGCAATACAATAAGTTTTTCCAAAAACAGGTTATATCTAGCATTTTTAGGTACGACGACTAGCTTTGGACCACGACGCTTGCAAACAGCACACTGGGAATGACTCCCTCCCACTGAAGGTATTGGAAGTGTGATGCTTGGAGGTGACTTTGGTATTTTCTTAGCTTTCTTTGTGGATGGTATGTACTCTTTGTCTAGATCTGTGTCCGGAATACGGGTCTGTTTAGCGGAGTCCTTTTGTGAATCCCCAGCAGCTGCATGGATTTCTCGGGAACAGCGGAGTCGACATTTATTACAGATGACACTCCCAGTAGCAAATATCTTGGAGGATTCTATTAGGAAACGTTGTTGGAGGAATTTCCGAAGTCCTTTATTTTTGGATCCAGTTATTGGTCGTCTATCTCGGACCTTTGGTCTAGACGAACATAGGACGCATGAGTAAAACCTTGGTGAGGACATTCTGAAATATAAAGAAAAAATAAATTATTTATTTTTTTTTTTAGTTTTCTAAATAGTTTCATATTAATTTGTCAAACTTATATTAAATGACTAAAAAAAAATTCGTTTTCCCTAATACATACAAATATAATTATCTATAATGCATTAAATTGCAACTTGTATTAGATAAATAAAGTAAATGTTATACTTCCTAAAATATGAATATTAAAACATAGAATATGAAAATTAAAAAAAAAAAAAAGATCCACATGCGGGTTCGAACTCAAACGTTATCCCCTGAGAGTTGATGTCCGAGCTATAATCGATGGAAACCACCGACGCTTATATTTATATCGTAAAACTTGAGCAATAAAAAAAAATATTATTCCCTCGTATTTTTGTGTAGCATACGACACACTTATTTTGTCTAAAAAGTGTTAACATTTACTTCAATTTTATTCAATTCTATCTTTAAGTATCTCCTATCATATTTTCTCATGAAGTTTGATATCTAAGTTGTCTGAATCAGTGAATGCTTTGAAAATGCGAGTTAGGCCTGTAGATATCGAATAGTATAACGTTACGCAAACTTTACCGGTTAATTTGGAATTAAAGAATTCTATCCCAGAAAATTTAAGATTGTAGATTGTAATCATATATTTTTAACTAAATATGCAATTATTTCTAACACGGACATTTATACTATTGCATTTCTTTCCGATTTTACAGAATGTAAACAAATATGCCGCCAGCTTGTGACAGACGGAGTCGGAGGTTGTTTACATTAGCCTACTGTTTTACTGAATTCTCAAAATATTTTTTCAGAAAAAATTATGAAGACAAACCTGATCCTCTTCTGATTTCTGTTGTCCAGATATTTTCTCAAGTCATGTTGAGGCAATTCTTGGATATTCTTTGGTCAACATGGTCAACATGTTACTAACGACGCACTTGCGTAAAATGTCTGTCATGTACAGTACGTTTCTAAATTTCGTCCCATTTTTATATTCATGAATATTCACAAAATTATAGTTTATGTTTTTAGTTATTATACGCCGTTCATACTGTAAATTTAACACGATTACAATTCATCTCCGATACGTTTTTTCCCCATGCACATTCATATATGTATGCCTTGTGTATGTCCCCTACTTTTATACGGAAGAAAGAAAGGTCAGAATATCCTATGAATACAAGATTTAAAAACAATATTTACACTATTGAAGTGATTTTTCCTTTTATCTTATCTATTTTTGTTGGTCATTTATTTTGTAAAAGTGATAAAAAGGCTTCAATCTTCTCTCCTCTCTCAATGTCTAAACAATTCTCATCCGGAATTTAAAATTTACAGTTTCATAGATTCCTATTACTTTTAAAAAATTACACCCCTCCACAAGCATGTGCCAAAAGGATATTTCGCTATAAAACAGTTGAAGTTTTGAAGAACAACATATGCAAAGGAGGATTTGGCACATGGCTGTGGAGGTTACGAATTTCTAAAAAATGTTCAAGGAAAAATGTCTTTTAAAGCCATTTTCAGCAAACGAGACGTTTCCATGACAATGAAGTGACGTCATAAAACGTGCAATTTCAAAAATCTAGCATATTTTCTTGAAGTACTAACACAGATGATTTTTTAAAGATAATTCATAAAATGTAGTTTAACTTTTAATTTTCTAGGAAACATTGAGGCTTATCTTGGCCTTTAATGCCCTTACTTCTTTATCACATTCGATGTTTGATTTTCACTTTTTAAATATAAAATATGATACTAAAATTAAAACTGCATTCTGTTTTCTATGATACAGTTTTTGTAAAACATATTTAAATTGATGATCCTTAACTTTTTTTTGTCCATATATTATAAATTCATTAAAGATTAAAAATGAGAGAAAGTCAAGCTTAATGTCAATGTATATATATGTTGTATATCATATAGTTCAGTACATTATTTATTGAACAGCCCTCGTACACTATCAACCTATCATTAAGAATTAGCATTGATTAATGTCACTGACATTTGAATTGCTCTATTAACCTGTAGGTGCAAGAAAGAAAAGAAGTTTGATGAATAAAATATTTCTTTTTAGCTTACCTGAGCCGAAGGCTCAAGTGAGCTTTTCTGATCAATATTTTTGTCTGTTGTCTGTCGTTGTCGTCGTCCTTGTTGTAAACATTTCACATTTTCATCTTTGACATTAAGAACCACTGGACCAATTGCAACCAAACTTGCCACAAAGTAGCAGGAGGATTCAAGTATGGTCAAATAAAGGGCCACGCCTTCTTCCAAGTGGAGATAAATACGAATTAGTGAAAAATTGATGGCATCTTTTAAAAAGATCTTCTTAAGAACCACTGGGCCAGGAAAAATAAAATCATGTGGAAACATCCTCGGGTAGTGTAGAATTCAGTGTTTTTAAATCATGACCCCGGGTTTTTTAAATCTTCTTTTTGAGAGCGGCAAAGCAATGATCATTTATTAATTGAAGTTTCCTTAGATAGTGTGGAATCAAGTTTGTTTAAATAATGACAGGGGGTAGGACTGGGCCACAAGATACGATCAAAGTTTTTTATAGGAATCTATAGGAAAAGTCCTCTTCTAAAGAATGGAAAGGCCATAATTTAGTTATATTGGTAGGGAAGCATCATTAGGTTTTGTAGATTCACATTTGTTCACATTATGATTCCAGGGGTAGGGAGGGGCCACAATGGGGATGAATTTTTTTCAAAGGAATATGGAATATATCTTTTAAAATCTTTTCAAGAACAGTAAAACTATTGTTATTAATATGGAATTATTCTCAAATAGTTTAAATTCAAGCCTTACTTTTCAATATTTAACTGATATGTGACATTTTCTAGCCAATATGCTCAAGTGAGCAATGAGACCCATGGGCCTCTTGTTTTATATAAATTTTAGGAATGTAGAAGGAATATTTGGTAAACAGACTTTAATGAGCTACTACCTGTTGTGGATGCATTTAGTTTGATGACTTATGATTTTTCCAATCCATCCAGGTAATTAAGTAATTAGAGGCATCATCTCAAAATGTTTCTGATCGACAATTAAGTGATTTATCACATCTGCCAGGAATATAAATTTAAGTAATTTTTAAAAAACATCAAGGTTATTGATCAAATCCGTCAGTTACATACTGAAAAAATCACATATTTTCGTGGAGTCAACTTTTCGTGGTTTGAGTAATTGTAACTCTTGATTCGTGGGGATTTGAATTGTTGAAGAGTTTTAATTCGTGGATGAGGAATTGATGAAGAGTATAGTTATGTAACACTTTAAGTTTCGTGGTGGAAATGAATTCGTGGGTCTCCTCATACCTCGAAAATGACGAAAATTAAACCCCCACAAAAATTTGTGATTTCACAGTATTATAAAGATGATTGAAATTCTCACAAAAGCCTTGTTTGCTTCATAATTGTTCCAGGAACTCATAATATAATGATTAAAAACTTTGTTGTTTAAAAAAAACAGTTCAATTCATAAATTTGCATGGCCTTCAACAATCAATCGCAACTTCTCGGGCCTCTCCGACTAGCGGAACAAGAGGCCCATGGGCCACATCGCTCACCTGAGCACTGTGGCTAAGAAAAAGTAGAAATTGGTTTATTATTGAAAAATTTAAATACAAAAGTAGTCCCATGATCAATTATGGCTTTGTTATTCTTAAGAAGAAGATTTTTAAAGAATTTTCCTATGTATTTCTATGTAAAATTTTGGTCGGCCATTGTGGGCCCCCTACACCGGGGGGTCATGATTTGAACAAACTTGAATCTACACTACCTGAGGATGCTTCCATATAAGTTTCATCCTTCCTGGCACAGTGGTTCTTGAAAAGAAGATTTTTAAAGAATTTTCCTATATATTTCTATGTAAAAATTTGGTCGGCCATTGTGGTCCCGCCCTACCCCCGAGGGTCATGATTTGAACAAATTTGAATCTACACTACCTGAGGATGCTTCCATATAAGTTTCATCCTTCCTGGCACAGTGGTTCCTGTAAAGAAGATTTTTTAAGAATTTTCCTATATATTTCTAGATAAAACTTTGGTCGGCCATTGTGGCCCCGCCCTACCCCCGGGGTCATGATTTGAACAAACTTGCATCTACACTACCTGAGGATGCTTCCATATAAGTTTCATCTTTCCTGGCACAGTGGTTTCTGAGAAGAAGAAGATTTTTACAGAATTTTCCCATATAGTTCTATGTAAAACTTTGGTCGGGTATTGTGGCCCCGCCCTACTCCGGGGGTCATGATTTGAACAAATTTGAATCTACACTACCTGAGGATGCTTCCATATAAGTTTCATCCTTCCTGGCACAGTGGTTCCTGAGAAGAAGATTTTTTTAGAATTTTCCTATATATTTCTAGATAAAACTTTGGTCGGCCATTGTGGCCCCGCCCTACCCCCGGAGGTCATGATTTGAACAAACTTGCATCTACACTACCTGAGGATGCTTCCATATAAGTTTCATCTTTCCTGGCACAGTGGTTTCTGAGAAGAAGAAGATTTTTACAGAATTTTCCCATATACTTCTATGTAAAACTTTGGTCGGGTATTGTGGCCCCGCCCTACCCCCGGGGTCATGATTTGAACAAACTTGAATCTACACTACCTTAAGATGCTTCCATATAAGTTTCATCCTTCCTGGCACAGTGGTTCTTGAAAAGAAGATTTTTAAAGAATTTTCCTATATATTTCTATGTAAAACTTTGGTCAGCCATTGTGGACCCGAACTACCCCCGGGGGTCATGATTTTTGGTAGAACTTGAGATTGCCCTGTCATTGATAGAATTTGAGCTAGCCCGCCGGGATCAACGTATTCATTATTCATCATTTATTTCCCTCATTATATCGGGATGTAACATTTCGTAATTTTTCCATTTATCTAGCATCATGATGTATTGATATCTTGTCTGATTCAAAATGTTGCGATTTTGAACAAGGAAGTCAGAATGAGTGCAAATTTCCCTCTGAGGAAATACATACAAAACAAACCTTACAACCTTAATTATAGTTTACTTTTTTTTATAAGCTGAGTAAGTATTCGGCCAACTTCTAACAAAATTATTTCAGCAAAATTTGCCTAGATCGAGATGTCATGTTTTCACTGCATTTTTTTCTGTAGTGAATATATTGAAGCGAGAAGTGCAAGTATACGCCTGCAATCGAACCCAAAACAAGACAAAAATTCTTTTTCTTTTTCTTGACATTTTTAGCTCACCTGAGCCGAAGGCTCAAGTGAGCTTTTCTGATCACATTTTGTCCGGCGTCCGTCCGTCTGTCCGTCTGTCTAGCTGTCTGTCTGTCTGTCCGTAAACTTTTCACATTTTCGACTTCTTCTCAAGAACCGCTGGGCCAATTTCAACCAAACTTACCACAAAGCATCCTTGGGTGAAGGGGATACAAGTTTGTTCAAATGAAGGGCCACGCCCTCATTCAAGGGGAGATAATTGAGAATTAGTGAAAATTGGGTGGTATGTTTTAAAAATCTTCTTCTCTAGAACCACTGTGACAGGAAAGATGAAACTTATGGGGAAACATCCTCAAGTAGTGTAGATTCAAGTTTGTTCAAATCATGTCCCCCGGGGGTAGGGCAGGGCCACAATGGCCGACCAAAGTTTTACATAGAAATATATAGGAAAATTCTTTAAAAATCTTCTTCTCAAGAATGACAAAGCCATAATTCATCATATTTATATGGAAGCATGCTCAGGTAGTGTAAATTCAAGTCTGTTCAAATCATGACCCCCAGGGGTAGGGTGGGGCCAAAATGGCCGATCAAAGTTTTACATAGGAATATATAGGAAAAATCTTTAAAAATCTTCTTCTCAAGAACCACTGGGCCAGGAAAGATGAAACTTATTTGGAATCATCCTCAGGTAGTGTAGATTCAAGTTTGTTCAAATCATGACCCCTGGGGGTAGGGTGGGGTCAAAATGGCTGATCAAAGTTTTACATAGGAATATATTGGAAAAAACTTTAAAAATCTTCTTCTCAAGAACCACTGGGCCAGGAAAGATGAAACTCATATGGAACCATCCTCATGTAGTGTACATGTAGATTCAAGTTTGTTCAAATCATGACCCCTGGGGGTAGGGTGGGGCCAAATGGCCGATAAGTTTTACACAGGAATATCTAGGGAAACCTTTTAAAATCTTCTTTTCAAGTACCTTAAAGCCATGCTTAGTGATATTTATAGGGAATCATCCTTAGGTAGTGTAGATTTTGGGGGGTTAAAATTCAAGCCCCCCCCCCCCCCCCCCCCCCCCACCTCAGTTAATCTTTAGTTCTGATCTGATGTATTTTTCCTAGCCAATTGCTTAGGTGAGCGATGTGGCCCCTTGGCCTCTTGTTTGTCATGGGAGACATAGAACACAGCTTGGAACATGCAAAATTTTTCTGTCAGTAATGTCTTGTATAGATACATCTTTGGTAAAAATATTAAGTTTGTTCTAGTTTGAGCTCAATATTTTATGGAAGAAAAACTGTTTGAAAATAAGCAGTTTTATACAAAATTTGCTAAAATGGCGGGAAAACGTGAACTTTATGATGTTACATTTCTAAATTGATGGCGTTTTGATCAAAATGAAAAATTACCAATATAGGCAAATTAAAACTTTATATAAAGTAAAAGAAAGATATTCATTTTAAGAGGCCATTTGAGACACATCATACATTAATTGCTCTTTATATGAAAACTGACAGGGATTTACAATACACAACCTCCAGATTAAACTTTTAAACAGATTGTTGAAGATTTTCAGCCGTCCAATTGCTAGTTTACTGGAATTTTATCAAAGTTCGAGCATAATTTGATATTACATTGAGGAAAATTCTTCACAAGTAATAAGTGTATATCTAAATCCAAAATGGTTATGTTATTAGGATATTATCCATAGCCTGGCTTTTACCCCTGCTTTCTTTATTTTTACGGAATGGGTTGATGATGTTACAAAAGGCATACCTGCTCAAATGGGTAAATTCTGAAAATTCACTGTTGAAATTCTTTCTCTTCATTCGATTTCTGTCCATTAGTTCTCAGGGTTCTATTTGAAGGTTAAATCGGAGCAGAAGTGATTATGAAAGTTTATTTTCAAGTGAAAAACCATAGAAGACCGTTTTATTGTTCTGCTTAAATTCATAGAATTAGGTAAGATCAGATTAATTCAATCAAATAGCTTAACTCATTTAATAAGTATAACTTTCCAAATAAGTATAAGTTTATAATTACAAATGTACTCCCTTATAGTAAGTACGACTGTGCTGTTTATCTGTTAGGATACAATAGATAGGCCAACTTTTTCCTCGAATTCAATTTTTCTGAGACTTCGATATTTTGTTCTAAGATACAAAATCAATATGGAAGAACTTCAACACACATTTTTGACCCACATAATTTGAAATATAGCCTATCAGACCCCCGTTAGAAAATTGTGAAATCAGACATTCCACTTGAGAATGAACCTTGTTTCAAAGTTATCAGTTTATCTATTGCAATTTTGTGTAAAACTATCTAATATGATTATCGTTTTGTTACTTAAATTCGTTAAGTTATATTGATATTTGTAAATTTGAGCAAAACATTACGTAAAAATAGAATATAGATAGCGTCGGAATTGAAATTCAAATGTAAATATCCTACACTTTAAATTTTCTTTAAAAAAATGTATTATTCATTTTTTACTAGAATTAATCAGAGTGATTCAAAAGGGTTTCAGAATAAATGAGTAAAAATAAGGAAATTGAATAAGTGGTTTAAGATATTTTGGGGTAAAAAAAGATTTCAATGGCCAAAAACTAAAAGATTCATTAGATGACTTTACAATATTTGACCTTTTACCCCTTGATATGACCTTGACCTTTATAGTACATAAAGAAGGGAGAGTCTTTATACGTGTCCAAATATCAGCCCTCTCTTATCTATTGAACAAAGATTACACTGTATTTAATAACATTTAATACACTGTATTTAATAAGAGAGTGTTACTTGTAAACACATTCTAAAATGTAAGCCCCAAGTGACCAATATGCAGGATTCTCTGAATTTTTCACAAAATACGACGAAAACATGCCACAACTTTTTATACCCCCCGCTTGAAAAGTGATTTTGATCTGACATATATTTATGATTTTCTAGAGCAAAACATGGACACTGCCATTATATTCATATGGGAGGCGGGGGTATCATTTAGTGAGCTCATTGCTCACAGTACCTCTAGTTATTTTTCTTACAAGGGTCATTCATTGTTGTCAATATAGTAATATGATATAAAAATATATATATTTTCTCCTTTACTTCTTGAGAAATGAGTTGAAATAGAATCCATGGGTGTTTTTTACTACCTTAAGTAATTTTACAAGAGTCTGGCATAGCAGAAATATACAGTATGTAAAGTAAAAACTGTTTTGTAGAGTTATATTGTTTTACAGAAGAATGGATATTCTGGTATAACAATAGACATCTATTCAGAGCTTGGTAGTCAAAACAGAAATTTTTGTTTGGTTTGTTTTTTATTGTCTCCCCCATAATCGAAGATTCTAGGATATATAGTTTTTGCCCTGTCCGTCCATCTGTCTGCCTTGTTTTAATCTTGTTCATAAGTTTTGATTGGGTGGGACTTTGGCTTTCATATTTCACAGACTTTTGACAGGACCTTTCTTGATTTATTGTGGTTAGACCTTTCAAGTGATATAAATATTTTTGTCACTTTGGCCTTGACCTTAGAGTTTGACCCACTTTGTAAAACCTTTAACCTTGGTCATAACTTTTGAACAGTAAGAATGAGGGCTTTCATATTTCACAGGATAATTCCTTGACACAAAACTTTTTTGGGTACATACAATTTTAACTTGACCATTAAAATTTGACATGCAATTTAACAAATTCAATCCTCGCCTTGAGCTTCCGTGCGGGGCATCAGTGTTTCACAAAAACACATTGTTGGGGGTTTTTTTTGTTTGTTATACCCGCACTTTCTAAAGAAAGTTGGGGTATATTGTTGTTACTCATGTCCGTCCGCCCGTCTGTCCGTCCGTCTGTCACACTTTTCTTCCCTGAACTCCTCCTACATTTTAAACAGTAGCTTAATCATCTTCTGGGAGATGGTTGGTGGGGTCATGTTGATGTGCAGTAAGGTTTTGGAATTTTGATTTTGCCCCGGGGGGAGGGCAAATGGGGGTCGAAAAATGACGGGTTTTTTATGCAAAAAGCCCCTTCTTCCCTGAACTCCTTCTAAATTTTATTCAGCAGCCTAATCATCTTTTGGGGAGATGTTTGGTGGTGTCATGTAGATGTGCAGTAAGGTTTCGGAATTTTGACTTTGCCCCGGGGGGTCAAATGGGGGTCGAAAAATGACGTTTTTTATGCAAAAAGCCCCATCTTCCCTGAACTCCTCTTACATTTTATTTAGCAGCCTAATCTTCTTTTGGGAGATGGTTGGTGGGGTCATATAGATGTGCAGTAAGGGTTCAAAATTTTGATTTTGCCCGGGGGGTCAAATGGGGGTCGAAAAATGACGTTATTATTCTAAAAGCCCCGTCTTCCCTGAACTCCTTCTAAATTTTACTCAGCAGCCTAATCATCTTTTGGGAGATGGTGGGTGGTGTCAAGTAGATGTGCAGTAAGGTTTCAGAATTTAGATTTTGCCCCGGGTGGTCAAATGGGGGTCGAAAAATGACGCCTTTTATGCAAAAAGCCCCATCTTCCCTGAACTCCTCTTACATTTTATTCAGCAGCCTAATCATCCTTTGGGAGATGGTTGGTGGTGTCAAGTAGATGTGTAGTAAGGTTTTTGGAATTTTGTTTTTGCCCCGGGGGTCAAATGGGGGTCGAAAAATGACGTTTTTTATGCAAAAGGCCCCGTCTTCCCTAAACTCCTATTTCATTTTAAACAGTGGCCTATTCCTCTTTTGGGAGAGTTCACTCTTTTGAAATTTTGGTAAAACATCAAGGTCAAGGCGTAAAAAATCATAGCATGTTGGGAAACATCTTGTTATGGGTAATGTACACTTGAAATGTGAAAGTCGTATCTCTTCTCAATCAAAAGGAAATACAACATTATTGAAAAGTAAGTTAAACTTCAAGGTCAAGGTCACAGAGTCAGAAAGTCATGATACATTTGGAAAGGTCTTATCACAGGTAATATACATGCATGTACAATATGAATGCCCTTTCACTTATCTTTCAAAATGATCAATTTAAAACAATTAAATTGTTTATGACAGTAGGTCAAACTTCAAGGTCATGGGTAATAAAAATCATAGTGTGTTTAGAATGGTATTGTCCCAGTAAAATACTAATACACATGTTTAATATGAAAGTCCTGTCTCTCCTCATTCAAAATATATGACCATGATGACCAAGGTTAAATTTATTGTGACAGATGGACAGACTGACAAACAAATGAGATTTAATGTCCTCTATCTTTAGCAAAAATGGGGGACAATAAATGTCTTTGCTGTTCTTTTTTTTGTGATTACTTTATTTACTTAGACAGTAAGTACACAGGCGCTTGACGTTTTTAATCCTCTTTTTATAAAAAATACTGGGGAATATAGGGGATATTTTTATTTATGAAAAGAATTAAGGTTAAAAACATCAAGCGCCTTTGAGTAAGTACACTAAATCTTCAGTTTGTGAAAATTCGGTTTTCTTTTTCATCATGTTCATTATTCATTCAATATCTTTAAAACTCAGAATTTTATCTCAGGATATTTTTATTTGTCTTCTTTTATAAATAAACCTTCTTGTACACATTTGCAATTATGTAATTCATATAATGAAAAAAATTATGCAAAATTTATGTGCCCAAGGTTAACTGTAATATGGATTTGTATTAAAAATTCAGTGATTTATAATAAATATTGCATGTAGTTAAATTGAGTGAAACATTATAAATTTTTAACCCAAGAAAGCCATTGTCAACCAAGGCAACCTCAAATGACAATGGTTTTCTTGGCATGAAAATTTTCAATGTTACACTCAACTTCATACAATATTTGTATAATAGCTAACTAAAGATCATATTATATTTGGAACAGCCTTGGACATGATTTAGCTATTATTACTTTTCTTTAAGCATGTTTATAGGAACAGTACTGATTCGTACTGATTAATAGAAATGCATTTTTTCCCTACTCTGCCTCTGGGTAGTAAGTACTAAAACTTTAAGCATGTTATGTGTATAGTTAAAATGTGAGTTTCATATCCTCCGTTTTAAAACATGAACCAAATTCATTTGTTGGAAAGTTGTTAAATGTTACTCAGGTGACCTATAACTTGTTCTCTTTATTTTCACAGGTTCGGTTGATGATGTCACAAAAGGCAAACCTGCTGAAATGGGTAATTCAAAAATTAGTTTTGAAATTATTACTTGATTATTTTTTTTTCGTATTTACATGTACATCTGCTTCTATCTTTTCTCATCATCTGTTTTTTGTTCTTCAGTACCCAGGGTTCTATTTGATGGTTGGAGCAGAAGTGATTATGAAGGTTTATTCTCAAGTGAAAATGCAATTGAAGATTCCATTTATAGTCAGTCAACTAGCATATATAGGCAATTTGCCACATATGATCCACATATGCATTGCTTTTCATATGAGGATCATATGTGAATCATATGATAATCATACACATGTGTATATTATCATATGAAAATTATATGTGGCAAATCATATGTGGCAAAGTTGCCTGTGATATAGGCAAGTATATTTTCCCATACCACAATGAGTACAACTTTACAACTTTGTTCTCTCATGGTTATTCAACTCGACATTTTCATAATGAGTTCAATTTTGCTCTTTTATTGGGAGTGCAACTTTGTTCTCTAAAGCCTGCCCTTGCTATTAACAATTCTGTAAAAATGAACCTTTAATTTATTTACAGTAAGAGTATAAATTAATATTTAGATTTGCAGATAGCAAGAGCCACTTTGGGCCTTTTTTGGCCCTGAGAATTTCTAAAAAGAATCAAAACTGCTCAGTTTAGGTTGCAAATGCAGTATTTATCACTTGGAGTGTTGGGGACCACGTATCTATTAATCGTGACGCAAATCTACTCAATGCATTATGAAGTCATTAATCTCATATCATGTAAATTCTTTTGAAAATGACCTAAAGTTGAAGCATTTTTCAATATTTCATATAGAGCACAATCTCTGATCCAAAATATGCAAATACATAATGAAAGCTCCGTTTCTGCAGATCAAAAAACATGTTTTATTTTTTGGATCGTGGGCTGTGCTCATATTTTAATTCTTTGCTAAAGATAGTCAAATACGCATGTTTTC
Organism: Saccostrea glomerata; assembly: GCA_003671525.1. Lineage (NCBI taxonomy): Eukaryota > Metazoa > Mollusca > Bivalvia > Ostreida > Ostreidae > Saccostrea > Saccostrea glomerata. Next base: position 1,367,421 of record PRKT01000086.1, on the reverse strand, counting down.
CACAAATTTCAAGAACATTGCAATTTCTCAAACCTGTTTTTCAATATCTGGATTCTCAAAATGAAATTTTATTTAGAAAATGAAAACACCAAGTGTCTACTTTATTTTGATATATGAAATTGGAAAAAGGGTGATAGCTAATTAATTGATTTAAGTACAGAGCCATTTTATGCATAAGATGGCTCTTGCAACCATGTTCATCAGGTGACCATAAATTGAATATTTGGTCATAAGCGATCTACGTAATTTCATGGTGACGTCATAAGTGATCGACGTGTTCAACACATTCAATCTTAACTGTTGAGATTTGAAAAAATAAATCCGAAATGGACTTTAAACTTTATTACCTAATATTATTTGTAATAAATCAATCACAAATGTAAATGTAAGTAATAAAGTATTAAAGTATAATTTTCTGAGTTTTATTGGGATGAAAAACAAATTGGCACTTGATCAAATCTACAATAAAGTCTTCAGGCTTTATGGGATTTGATCACTTGACCAACTTTTTTTACGTCCCAATGAAACTCAAAAAATTATATCTTATTATAAAAAATAAAAAATTATATCTTATTTCTTCAATAAATTCTGTCACAGTAAGTTCAACTCTTGTCTTTGATAATGAATAACTTTAATATCATAAGATGAATACACATGTTTTTTTTAAGGTAAATCTATTATCATGATAATTGCAGTGAAACACTTTATTAAACAAGAATTCTGACAGATATAAAAATGTACAGTTTTGCAATGTCAAACTAACATACAGAATTACTCTTTTACAGAAGAAGAATTTGCTGGTTTAACAATAGAAATCTGGTCCCAGCTTGGTGGTCAATACAGAAAGTAGGTATTTATACACATAGATCTCAGTATAGTTCTCTTCTAAACTTCCTAGAAATATATTATTTAAGAAGTCACAAATTCTGAATTTTTGTTCTTTGTTGATTTTATAAAGAATATGAATGTGCTCAAGTGAGCTTTCCTGATCACATTTTGTCCGTCGTCCGTCCGTCCGTCCGTCCGTCTGTCCGTCCGTCCGTCTAGCTGTCCGTCCGTCTGTCTGTGCAATCGTGTCCGGTCCATATCTTTCTTACAGAGGGACATTAGAAACTACCACTCCACACTAAGATTGCTCATGACCTAAGGGTGTGTCATGACCTTGACCCAAGGTCATTTGGGGAAGTTCAAGGTCACTGGAAGAAAAATTTCATAATTCGTGTCCGGTCCATATCTTTCTTATTGATAAACTTGGTAGGTTCTCATTTCACACAAAGATTGCCCATGACCCAAGGATGTGTCCTGACCTTGACTCAAGGTCATTTGGGAAAGTTCAAGGTCACTGGAAAAAATTTTTCAAAAATCATGTTTGATACATATCTTTTATGGATAAACTTGGTAGGTTCTCATTTCACACAAAGATTGCCCATGACCCAAGGATGTGTCATGACCTTGACCCAAAGTCATTTTGGAAAGTTCAAGGTCACTGGAAGAAAAATTTGATAATTCAAGTCAGGTCCATATCTTTCTTAAGGATAAACTTGGTAGGTTCTCATTTCAATGAAAGATTGCCCATGACCCAAGGGTGTGTCATGACCTTGACCCAAGTTTATTTGGGGAAGTTCAAGGTTACTGGAATAAAAATTTCATAATTCGTGTTTGATACATATCTTTATTATGGAAAAACTTACTTCTGAAAAACCCAGCGGGGGGTATTTTGTCCCGTTTGGACAGTTCTAGTTAAATTTTGGCTTTGCTGGTATACATGTATATTTATTTGATCTATTTTTTTTTCAGCCATCAAGATGGTACTTTCTGGTATAGAACCACCAACCCATAGCAGACCAGGGGATCTTGATGTCAGCATAATAGTGATAATGGTTAAGTCATCATTTAAATTTTTCTATGCCAAAGAACTTTATTCGGTAATAACCAATATTTGCCCCCCAAATCAAACTTTGATGGAGATATATTTAATTAATTTCTTAAACAGGGGAGTATATGCTGACTTCAAAGCACTGAATATTTTCATAGATAATGACGCCATATGTACGTAATGACGTCACAAACATGACGTAAATTTCAGTTTTTCATGAATTTTACAGAAAAATGAACATATTTCGTCGATATTTTGAGTAAAAGTCACCGAGCGCATGTGTGTTCAGGATCAATATTTTGATATAATGTGTAGAATGATAATATCAATGAAATATGTCAATATTGTTCCTGAACAAACTTGCGCTCTATAAGTTTTAAAGCTAAAATTGTTGAAATTTTGTCCATTTTGTCCTCTCTCTGAAAAAGGATATAAAATCGGACTAGTTTGTGACGTCATAAAAACAAAAATTGTTAATACATTGCTTTGACACTGTATTATTTTCTGTTAATTTATATTTCTCATACAATTTATTGAATTCAGCACATTTCAGGAAGTTTTCAAAATTTGACTTTTGTGGGGGCAAATATATACAATATACCGCATATAGTTCTTGAATAAGTGTAGCAAATTGGCAATTTACATGTATAAGGTGTAAACTTTTGCAAGTTATATATACATGTATGTAATATGTAATGGTTTGGGCCATGGATATATATCGTCCAGGGTAGCTCAGTCTGTATAGCACATGACTAGTGATGCAGGGGTCTCAGGTTTGATTCCCGGTCCATCCATACATTTTCTCTTTTCCTGTTACATATACATGTTTTTTCACCGAAATTCTATATATAAGATATAGACATCGTGGGAAATATATTTTGACGTTGACTGCAGATAATATTGTATTTGTTAAATTTAATAAATTACAGATAGATTCATCAGTACAGAGTACAAGGTATATGAATGTGAAGTCCAGACCTGACCATTCATGCTGATGATGATTCAACTACTGCAGCTCGACGGCAGAATGACTTTCCATCCCTTCCAAAAGAGAGCAGGACAAGAATCGCTTGTTGAAAATAAACTAACATAGTCAATAGACTACTTTTCTTTGTCAGCTTTAAATTACCGGGTACGTGTATCTCTTGATTGAGTGTTACATTTAAAGTGGAAACTAATCACTCCACATATACATTTTTTTTCCATTTTTCATATTTAATCTACCCTGTTTTATGTCTGGTGTGGTAATAGATCACTCCACATGCAGCCTTTCATGTTTAATGTACTATGTTATGTATTGTATATATGCCAGTTGCAGTATTACACTGCTGTAGAGTGTAGATTATTCTTTTTTAAAAAAAAATTATGCATAATTTAATGTCGACTTGTGATATCGGGTTCAGTTAGAGGCCAATCAACAGATATTCTCTATTATGCATAATCTACACTGTGAGTGTTTTTCAGGCTTTTTAATAAGCTGCTCCAGATATTCATGTAGAATCTTTTTTTTTTAACTTTTTATATAAAATGTCCTGCATCAAGTGTTATGTCCCAGTGCAGCATTGTCTTTTTGTTTTTAATTTTTAGGTATAGTTTATGTAATTTTAAGTCTCAGGTCAAGGACGGTTTTTGACTAAGCCCATTTTAAGTTTTTTTTTTCTCTGTTTTGCGTCCAACCTTCAATCAAAAACCTACCTACATGTACCTATTTGTAAAAAAAAATATGAACCAAAAAATAAAACACAGAATGTACATGTAGCATGTCTATAGTTGTAATAATAGTGTAAATCTGAGGATTTTATTTCATCAATCTGCTTTTCTGGTAGAAATATCTATTCTTCAGCAAAATCAAAATAATAAATGCCTAAAGTACACCACCTATGACATGTTTATTGTACATATTTGAGAAATTGACAGAACTCAAAGATTTCAATAAAAATAATCAAGTGTAGGGGTTCTGATTTTGTTTGATTGTCTACATGTAGGTGTCAAAAACCAAGATGTGAGGGGATGCCAAACAGAAAAAAAGACTTGGAATGGCCTATTAAATGTTATCCTACCTGCTCATGGAATAAAATGACTTTTGATCAATTTGAAAGAGTACTGATCATATTTTTTCAAGATATTCTTATTATTCTATGAAATAGAAATTTGTGAATTTTGCAGTGCTATGTCAGATGGATTTCTTCATTCTGTATGACCAAAATGTATTTTCGGACAAAGTAGAATGCATTTGACATGTTAATAATGAGGGGGATTTTTGACATTGCGATGAAAACAATATGAGATGCATAAAAGGAGGGGATGTATTAGACCATTCTGTAACTTAATAGTTAATTACCTCTTAATGCAGCCGAGATTTCTGAGTGAGAAATAGTATTGGTCATTTTTGTCATACAATATATTTTTTTTACAAATCTATAAGAAAACATAGAATTTGTTTGCATGAAAGTAATCAAAAGGGATCATGTTGAAGAATTTTTAAATGTGTTTTTTTTTAATTACATTTTTGTTCAAGTATCTATTGTTGAAATATAAATTCATATTTTAATTTTGTTGAGGAACTTTTTATGGATAATTTCAATATTGGTTTAATAACATGATTTATTGTGAGGGGAGAGGGGAGGTAACTCTTCAAGTTATTACTCTACACGTACTATTATTTCATAAAAATATTTTCTTTTATTAGCAATTGATTTTTACTTCTGATTTATTTCTTCAGTTGTTTTTCCCTAATTTGCTATGCATTTTTTTTTTTGAATAGCCACTTTAATCGTTATTCTTACCTTTACGACGGGAAACCAAAAGGGGGGGGGGTGGTAGTTGTGGACCATCTGGTACCTTTATTAGCCCTCAATGTGACCAAGATTTTTTGAGTGAAGAATAGTATTAGACAGATCTTTCATATAATGATAAAAAATAAAAAATTCTATTGGACAGATTTTTTTTTTTTTTTTAGAATTTAACATGTTTAAAAAGTGTCAAATTTGTGTGCATGAAAATGGCCAAATTAGTCGAATTTCAAATGTTCTACATGGATTATTCTCTTAATTTATATATGTTCAGACAATCCATTGTTAAAATAAGTTAATAGTATCAATATTGTTTAAAAATAATTTTAAATATTGAATGCATATTGCCCACTAATTTTTTTATGGATAATAATTATCTTGTATTATGATTTTTGAAGTGACTGGAAAGGGGAGGTAACTCATTACCCCCTGGTTCCGTAATTTACCCACAATGCCATGTTCATATTTTGACTAAGTGTTCATTACACATCCCTTTACACCTTGTGAAAATTTCAACAAAATCTATTGACAGGTTTTTTTTAGGTCAGGTGTCCTTAGCTACCTTAAGTAAAGAAATATAGTTAATACATTTAAATTAAAGCTTTTCATACAATTCTGAACACGGAGAACACCTCGTTTCATCTAATAATACGATTTCATCTTCTCTGTTTGTGTTATTTAAATCTTTTGTATTTTCTTCCGAGTCTGAGAAAATTCCGAGAATCCAAGTTAAATTGTGATATCTTTTTAACGCAATTGATTTAGATTTTGTAATTTACGGAAAAGTTCTTTTTGTCATCTCGCCCAAGCAAAACTATTAGCTTCGTTTGATTAACAGCAAAGAGATAAACACAATTTGAATTGAAAAAAGGTCATTTATTAACATAATGACGAAACTACTAATGCAGTATAATACTAATTGTAAGAAAAGTTAATAACACTCCATAAGCAAAATCACTTTGTAAAACTTTACAATATATACACTCTGAGGAACATCTGACTAGTTCAATGATTATTGCAAAATCAAAGGTGGGGACCAATAAAACAGCCAAAGTATTACTAATAAGTATGACTGATTAGTAAAACCCCCGCCCAATAGTTTTGTGGGCAACAGGGCGAGATTAGCAAAATAAGAAAAAATTGACTAGAACATGTTTATAATGACTTAGATATTTTTTTTCCATCGATTTATGCTCCATTCATACTGTTCAATGTTTAATAAACTGTATGGCAAAAACAATTCCTAAATTACATTGATGTAATGTCTAAAGCATGGGTGTTAAGTGAACCCACATCAAAGCATGTTTAATAAATAGAAAATACCTAACTCAACATTTAACAATGAAAAAGCAACATAAGTAATGATACAAATAATAAGTTATTATAATTTTAGTCTAATAATTTTCATTGTACATACGCCACATATGGCTTTAAAATCCCATTGATCCTCAAATTATTTATGCGAGACAGCAATCTAATTCTATCATGAAATCCCACGATGAGACAGCATTTACTCTCTAATCAGAAATCTAATGACAACTACCAATTCGATTCACACGTCCAATAACCAGATTTCTACTCCTCCCTTTCTACATGTTCTTCCTCCTCTGACACTTGTTCCTGGGACAGTGGGAGAGACACGTGTCGGAATTCCGTTTTTTTTCCTTTTGAGAAGTCTTCCACTATATGCCCCCCACCGTGGAGGGGCCATTTAGCGGTGATTAGTTCCTCCACTCCTACAGTGCAACGGGCATGAATTCTGCTGGTGCTTATACCTACCCCAGTATCTCTGATTGATTGATTGATTGATTGTATATTGTTTAACGTCCCTCTTGAGAATTTTTCACTCATATGGAGACGTCACCGTATGCCGGTGAAGGGCTTCAAATTTAGACCTATACTCGGCACTCAGGGCCATTGAGCAGTGAGAGTTCTTTATCGTGCCAGCGCCTACCGTGACACGGGACCTACGTTTTTAAGGTCATATCCGAAAGACCCGTGATTTTCACTTCTAGTGCCGAGCGCTTGGCGAAGGAACAGCCACTACCTTTGTTTACGTCTTAGGTATGACGCGGCGCCGCGAACGAGAATCGAACCCGGGCCTCCCGCAGTACCCCTGAAAAGAAAATGAAAAATTAAAATAATTTATTGTCATCTCCCTCGGGAGATGACACATTATAGGGAAAAGAGTACCAATTAATTTCTCATAGAACTCTATACAAACCTTAGGCCCTCCAAGTAATTTACTAATTCCCGTTCAAACAAATCTATGTTATCATTTGAAAGTTCGTTCTAAGCACTTATTAAAAACACGGAAAAAAATATACCGTTCCGCGGCGTTTATAGGTCAAATTTGCAGTTATTTAGAACTTACAGAGATCGGCAGTAAATGACACCCTGCCAAAAATATCAATCCCCACTCCTACAATCTTCCCTGGTATTTCTTTATTTTTTGTAATATTCCCACATTCCATTATTTATTTCAAACATTAATATTTTTACTTTAAAATGAAAATATTTACATACCTGAATTCAACCAATCAGGTAAAGCCTACCCATTTATTACTCTGCTTCATCTTGTTCAACCAGGAAATGATGTCAAAATCTGGGTCTTTGGTGCTCTTTTTGCTAGCGCTCTCGAGCGCTAGCAACTACGTTAGTCCAAATTCCTTGAATACGCATGCTCGGCCGCCATGGTCGTGCATTCTGGGAAAACTGTGAAAAACTACTACAGATAGACCGTACGATAACAATTTCGTTGTATCGTGTAGAAGCATGAAATAACTGTTTGTTTATCGTGTAACTTACACTTCAAAGATAACTTCATATTTATCATATTTCAAATTCTGGGGGGGTTTTTTTTGCTGACGGAAAATCCCGAATCATTATCTGATTGTTCTAAACAATGACAAGGGAGGTTGTTTTTTTTGTTGTTTTTTTTACATCTAAGCACAATCAAAGATAAATTCTAATTTCCGATTGGTCAATTCAGCCAATCTTACAAATTCCAGGAATTTACACTAAAAATAACGAATAAATCCACTATTGTGTTTAAAAAATTCTGATGTGTATGGCTTTTAACCTAACATATCTTGACAAAGATGACCCAAAGGACCAATTAAGCTACTTCACTTGCATTCCAAACTCTCTGGACTCTTTACACGACATACACTTTGAGTTATTTTCTATATTCCTTTCAGCTCCCATGCATTTTATTTGCTACATTGCCAAGAAATTCTCTTCTTTAAATCAGCTCATACATGCAATGTCTCAATCGGCATCTTCTTCATATTATATAGAGTCCCCCCTCCAGTAAAGGTCATATATGTTCCGTTGCGCCAAAACTCCAATAGGGACCCCCCCCCCCTCTCAAGTAAAGGTCATATATGTTCCGTTGCGCCAAAACTCCAATAGGTCACCCCCGTTATTTCCATATGGAGAAATGGTGTTCATTCTGCTCATTTACATATTCGCCATATTGGAGCTATAATGGCGGCAGATTCTATAAAGGATTATATAGAGAACCTACAAAAAATTGCTAATTTTTATATCCTAACTATTTCGGATAAAGTTCTTCCGCTGATCTTTTGTTTTTTCTTTATATCCTATACCGGAAATATCAATAGTTTCGGTGTGTCGTATATATATTGATCCTCAGTACTATGCCTTATTAAATGGGTAAGCCACACAAAGAGAATTGACAATGACGTGATTTCTATATATAGATTTGTTGACGGGATGAGGGAAAACTGGTTCTCGCACAAAAGAACAAGCTTACAATTAGATTTTGCAAAAAATGAATGAAGAGTGGTCAACGCTAATTTTATGTTAATTTTTTAGTCTATAATTGGATTTATCAAATTAATTTCTGTCAAACTTTAATGATTAGCTGCTTTTAAATGAATGATAATTATTGTTGATAATTCCGTATTGTGTTAAGAAAATATAGTTCAAGGAAAGTATTTGAATTTAAGGACACATGATACAAACAAATTTTTGTCAAAAAAATTGAAAATAGCAATGTTGGTTATGTTTAAATGAATAAAATGAATAACTTTTACCTCATAGTTTTTCATTTTTTATTAAATTTTTTACAAAAATGGAAATTGAAGTGAAAAATATTTGTATAGATTAATCAGGATTGTTTCAAAGGCACAGTCTTTTGAACATCACAGAAGGTTAACAATTTCTTTATTTTCTAGAAATTTATTTTTTGTATCATTTGCAATAAAATTAGCCCTAAAAATATATAGCAATCCATGCATCCATTTTTTGTTTGTATCATCTGTCCTTAGGGCGGGGTTCTATTAATTAAATAGGGAAAATGCATTAATTCTTCTCTGTTATTAAGTATTATGCTGATGATCTTAGTTCATAGTTTAATGTATTAATAATAGTCACTTTGGACATCAATATCAAAGAATTTCAATAGAAAACCCATATCATTTGTCAACATGAACATCAATTATAAAGGGTGGACAAGGTACAAGGATAGGGAATGTATGATTTATAAACATGGAGCACTTACTTTTGACGGTCACTACAGATTTCCTTATTTAGATGGTTTGCTTAGATGGTCACTATGGTCCGTGTGATTGATGATGAACTTATTCACGTGAAATATTTCAACCTACATCATTCACTAACTCTGTGGTGACAGACAAGTCCCCGTACTTTGTGTTTAGGGAGGGGGCCTGGAAGAGGCCAAATTTTAGGACAGAGACTAAGAGGGGAAAAGAATACCATAACCTGTTGTAAAACAATAAGAACACGAAATGTCATTGGAGTCAGACTTCAGACCTTCGTAAAGTTAGCAAAAGAATTCGACAATTTTTTTTTATTTTCACTTACAAGAGATCTTAAGGACAGGTGATACAAACAAACTTTTGTCAAAAAATTTGAAAATAACAACTTGAGTTATGTTTAATTGAGTAAAATTAATAATTTTCACTGCGTAGTTTTTTAATTTTTTATTCAAAGAAGTCGGTTCACTTTATGCATAAAATGGCCCTGTAGATATACCAATTAATTGATCAACACTTGATTTTCTATTTGAAGCATTAAAATAAAATAGAGACTTGGTGCTATCATATCCTATCAAAAAATTTCTTCTAAAAGTCCAGGTCTTGGAGAACTGGCTTTATAAAATTGCAATGTTCTTGAATATTTAAGTAAAGAGGTATAATTGAGTACTTTCAGTGAAGAAAAATAATATGAGCGCACTCTCTGATCTAAAAAATAAAACATGTCAATTAATCCTCAGAAACAGTTCTATCATTTACTAGTTGCATATTTTAGATCAGAGGTTGCGCTCTGTATTAAATATCAACAAATAGCTTTAAAAATTGGCCATTTTTGTAGACTTTTGCACAAAATGAGGAAATTGACGCATTTCGTGACGTCATAATGCATTGACTAGCCAGAAAATGACGTCATTTTTTATTGATACGCAGTCACCAAAGATCTAAGTAATATTTAATGCATTTGTTAACTAAAACTATGCAGTTTCAATTTTTCAGAAATTCACAGGGCCAAATAAGGCAAAAGTGAACCTTGTTCTTTCACAAAAATGGGATAGGGAATAAAAAATATTTGTATTGAATAATAATGCTAGTTTTCAGAAGGGTGGAATTTTGATAGCAATGAAGGTTTAAAATTTCTTAATATTCTAGAAAATTATTTTTTGCATTATTTGCAATGAAATAAAGTCAAAAAATATATATACCAATCCAGGCATCCATTTTTTGTTTTTATCATCTGTCCTTAAAGGCAGAGATTTTAAGCACCGCCTTCAAAAAATACCTGGTCTGGGTAGCCCTGTCAATCAAGTGCATGAAGATCCATCATTGGATGCTGGAACTTGATTGACATTTTCTTACTGATCCCTGTGTATACCCTGTACACCTTGTTTGGGACTCGTGGTGACCTTCTTATTAACTTTTGATCCTTTGATGTTTACTGAACATTGTATACAGAAACTGTATTACTATATGAATATTTTAGATTTATAATATATGAATTAACAAGAAATCTGTGAGCCAATGCTCACTAGTAATACCCCCGCTCTGATGTAAATAAGCACTATCTGTTAATATACTTTTTACACAAGTTCAATTACAGGCAGATAAAGTTGACATCAGATTCATATCAAAATTAATCCCAACATAATGTATGCCTCAACAAAGTCGGTAATAAAATTTCAAGCATCTGCTATGAATAGCTAATGAGAAAACTGCTATGTCATGTATGGACAGACGCACAGACAAACAGGAAGTTGACATCGTATTTAAACAAAAATGTATCCCACCATATGGCATGCCTCAGAGAGGATTGTGTTAAAATTTCAAGCATGTGTGATGAGTAGTTACTGAGAAAACTGTGACGAAAATTTGTTATGTATGAAACGGACAGACGCACAGACAATCAGGAAGTTGACATCGGATTTGAGCAAAAATGTATCCCACCATATGGCATGCCTCAGAGAAGATTGTGTTAAAATTTCAAGCATCTACCATGAGTAGTTTTTGAGGAAACTGCGACAAAAATTTGTTATGTATGAAACGGACAGACGCACAGACAAACAGGAAGTTGACATCGGATTTGAGCAAAAATGTATCCCACCATATGGCATACCTCACAGAAGATTGTGTTAAAATTTCAAGCATCTACGTTGAGTAGTTGCTGAGAAAACTGTGACGAAAATTTGTTTCGGACGGACACACAGACACACGGATACACAGCTAGACGGACAGACAGACGGAAACACAAGGGTAAAACAGTATACCCCCCTCTCCTTCGGAGCGGGGGTATAAATATACCTTTAGTATTTGAAAGGATTATATCATAATATACATTTTTTAAAAATTAAACTTTGGTACATATTTTTTTTTTCGAATGAAATTTCGATATTAATTTTAATATGCTAAATCATTATGGTAAACCTCAAGTGGAAATATTATTGATAAAGTTCAGAGCAGCACTAAGTAAAGTAATTAAATTTTAGAATAATGTTTTTAATCATGGGTCACTTATTTTTTCTTTTTTTATTTAGATAAAAATTTACAAGCAGTTTTTTTAGCATGTTTCATGGTGAAAAAGCTTCATTAAGGTTAGGATAAATCTAGATATTTTTTTAGCGAAATGTAGTTAACACGACTCTCTTTTTATTTAATTAATAGAGAGAATCCTGTGCATAAATAAATTTTAATAGTCGAATTAGGTTGTTACAGGAGTTGTATTTTTTATTTAAAACATACACTAAAATCTAAAATAACCTTTGTTTTAATATTTGAATTTATATTATTATTTCATATTTTTAAATGGTAAGGGGTATTCTCAAAAAGTCAAAAATAAATCAATATAATTGAAAAACCATTTTACTACTAATTTTAAAATTGTCTCAAAATCCCCAACACAGATAAAGTTTGACACTTGGGGTATTTCACTGTGTATTAAATCACTTCCTGGGTATAGGTATTCGGAGACAAACGACCAAAGGTAGATGCTAGACCTCAAGGCATTAACACCTGTACAAAATAAGCCCCTCCCTCACCTGGAATCTACCGCCCGGTAAAAAATTTCTGCCTTTAAGAGGAAAAAAAGGAAAGGAAGGTACCTACTACATAACAAGGGATTACATTGATCAGGGTACGTGTATACATACTTCTACATACAGGAGACCATTGTGAATTTCATGGCCCATGGCCTTGCCCCCTCCCCCTCTGAGGCTTACGGGGTGAGGCTAAAATCACTAAAATCATTGCAATCTTTAAAGATCTTCTTTACTCTTGAACATCAAGCAGCAAAACAATTTGCATGATTGTAATAAGCAGTGAGTCCTTGAGCCCTGTGACAGGAGTTCTGGTGTTAAGATGGGGCCCTAATCATTTTTAAAGATGAAAATGATTAAATTGTTTGATAATCTTCTCTGCTCCTGGTTATAAAAAATTGAATAATGTACCTAGTCATAAAGAGGAAGGATATTTCATCCAAAATTGTGAATTTCATGGACCCGGGGTCATGGGTTCTGATATAAAGGCGGATTCTAGTGATGACATAGTGAAAAAGCATGAACTGATTATTTCATACAAAAATAAGAAACTTTTTAATGAATTTGAGAAGGACTCTTACTATTTTTACGAGGGAATAATTTAATTTCAGTTGTTACACGTCACTCGATTGGTTTAACGGTTTTATTCATTTTGTATAACATCACGTCATAATGAGTTACGTCAAAAAGGTATTAATCCGCTTGACGTTACTTTTGAAATTTGCTATATTTGAAGCCTTTTTCCGAAGGAAAAAATGGAAAAAATAGTCTCATTGTCTACATTGAAACTAAATTATAAGGAATGAAGCTTATTTTAAGTCATGTTATACGATATAACCGCTTCGCGTAAACTGCCCCAAGTTATGTTATATCGTATAACATAACTTGAAATAAGCTTCATTCCTTAAGTAAAACTCCTAAGGTAAGGAAAAATGCAATGATTATTTCGAAATTCCTAATACTAACAATAACTGTTTAATTAAGGTTTTGATAATCAAAACTTCAAAATTTCCTCATGCAAACACCCCATAAATGTACCTGATAGAAACTGGAAGAATAACACAAATTGTATTGGCGGAACTGTCATGGCTTTATATTAAAAATCAACATTCACATTTAACATGCAACTGGCATGTTCATACAAATCAAAATTCACATTTAACATGCAACTGGCATGTTCATAACCTATGCGCCGATCTTACAACTGGTAAGCTTTTGGCAGCATAGCATTCACAAATATAAAACAAACCAAATCATAGCTGGGGGACCTGGAGAAAACAGTATCCCTCAGAAAATGGTTACTTGTCAAAATTGCGCCAATTGGATTTCAAACATAATGAAATCCAACCGCCATCATAGCGGCCGAATTTTGACCAAAGTTAACATTCATCATTCACAAATCACATATCACATCATAAAGCCACAACAGTTCCTATTCCCAAAATTCATGCACAGTCACTTTGATGGATAAACAAAATTATTACCAGAGCTGAATTGCCTAAGAGCAGCCTGCATTGTTGACAAGAGAATTTGATTACCTAAGGGAGATAAGTGAACTCCATCATAAAGAAAGAGTTTTCTTTGTTCAATTCTGATATCAGGATACTTAATTGAAGCACCATTTGACCTTAAAACAAAGCTAGCAATAGAACTATTAATCCTAGATCTTGATTTCTCTGCAGCAACATTTGAAAATGAATGACGCCAATATACTCTGGGCAAAATATGTGACCAAACAATGCAAGTCAAAGGCATAACCAAACGCAACTTGTTAATAACAGTTTTCATAAACTTTTGTTGTCTTCTTAAAGGATTATTATGTTTGGCAATGTCATTACCACCTACATGAATAACAAGAAACCTTGGATGTGGCTTTGTAGAGTATAGGTCCGAAATAATCTCGTTGAATTTGGAAAAACTCAACCCTGGTAATCCCTTCCACAAAACTTTTACCCCTGTCAAAGAAAGGTCTGTGCCAAATTCTGGAGAATTCAATGCAAATTGTTCTGCTCTTTTAATAAGGGATGAACCCACAATCCAGATTGAATCTACAAGATTTAGAAACAATACATGAAGCACTCATAACAGTCTACGTAATTATGAAAAACAGCACAAAATTATAACCCAACTCTAATTTTGATACCCAGTGGAATCAATATGGTCATGTGTAACCATCTTATTAATAGTATCATTTACATCTAAAATGTAATCAATTCAGGTCTGAGATAAAGCTTGTATGCATCTGATACCCATCTTCCCTTTCTTTGAATTTCATGTTCAGATATGCCAGACAAATACATATGTGTAGCAGCCCCTATTCTAAAAGAGTGTGTTTTGAAAGTGTTTGTTTCAATACCTAAAAATCTTAATGCTTTGTGCAAAACACTTGAAAACTGGTATGTTGATAAGGGTGTACCATTGATATGACAAAATAAAGGGCCATCCTCTTGAGATCTGAATTGCAAGAAAGTTTCCTGTAAATTAAAACACACTGTAGACTCAACTGATTTGCTGATAGTAATAACTAAACCTTTTCCATTCTGATCGGTTTTCGAAAAACGCAACTTCAATTTGATATTTTCACTACTTAACTGTAAATCTGAAAGCTGAAGTACATTTCTTAAACTCTTTTTTGATGCTACTGCTATTTCGCTTATTCTAAAAAGACCAAAAAATGCAGTTGCAAATGTGGACCCAAATAATAAGTGCTCATACTTTGATTTTGTAACCATTGGCAAAACATCCAAAATTTTTAGCAAAAGCTGATATGTTACCGGGCTTCTGATGTCTTTTGAAGGCTTAGATCTTTTTAAACCTGTCAACATTTTTTGCACAATAAATGATTTGACTGGATTGTCTAAGCCATGTACTTGCAAACTGTGACTCAGAGCTGATAAATATACATTAGCCGTAGAATGAGAAAGATTTTTTGATGCTAGAAATGCTACAAAATTGATTATATGATCTACTGGGGGTGGCCAAAATGGAGGCAATTGAAACTGTAATCTGAAGTCATTAAAAACAACTATGGCTTTGTCATATGCAATTTTTGTGTTGTCAGAGAGGCTAGCTTCAATTAAATGATTGACATGTCCTTTAAACGGTTCCAAAATGGAATAGGTACTTGATAAGGATGGCAATCTGCCCATGGTGCCAACTTCCTGAATCTGTTCCACTGCAATCGAGAAACTGAATCTGCAATCTCATTTATACAACCTCTTACATGAACTGCTTTAAATTGAATATTAAACTTCAAAGAAAGCAATACTAATTCCCTCATCAAAATCATGACTCGTTTATTCTTAGATGTTTTGCGATTCAAGATTTCAACCAAAGCTATATTGTCAACATGCAATATTAATTTCTTGTTTTGCAATTTGTCTGACCACAGGTAAAATCCTAAAACTATAGGAACAAACTCTAGAAAGGTTATGTCTTTTCTTATATCAACATTCCACTCCTGTGGCCAACAGAGATAGGACCAGGAAGTTCCAAAAACCACACCACAACCTATTGAGCCTGAGCTGTCTGAATAAAATTGCACACTTTTGTCAGATTCCCATACCAATTCTGGAAAACTTGTAGTACCATTAAAATCATTAAGAAATGTTAACCACTTTGAAGATCACTATGTATTTCTTTGGAAAGCCGTACAAAATGATGTGGCTTAGTAACACCAGACATTAACCCATATAAACGACATGTGAATGCTCTACCTGCTGGCAAGGCCTTAGTAATAAAAGCTAATGAGCCAGCTAAAGACTGAAGCTGCTTTAATGTTATCTTAGATTTCCCCTGAATTTCCAGTATATCTTTTTGTAAAGATTCTACTTTATCCTTTGGAATGAAAATTGTCTGATTAACTGAGTCTATACCTAAACCTAAGAACACTATGTATGTTGTTGGACCTTCAGTTTTTTCTTCTGAAACAGGAACACCTAACCCATTACAGATATTTTGAAATGAATCCATCAAAATTTTGCAATTGTTTGTACCATGAGCTCCAGCAAATAAAAAGTCATCCAAGTTATGAAGAACATTTTTCACGTTGGTGTTATACTCTACCACCCATTGTAAAAAACTGGAAAATTTTTCAAATAAAGCACATGATATGGCACAACCCATCGGTAAACATTTGTCTATGTAATATTTATCAAGAAACTCAAAGCCAAGAAGACTGAAGTCTTGGGGTCTAATTGGTAACAACCTGAATGCATTAGAAATATCCATTTTCCCTAATTGTGCATTTTTACCTAGTTTTTGAACCATGCTAACAGCTTGATCAAAAGATGAATAATTAACTGAGCAAATTTCAGGATTAATGAAATCGTTAATACTGTTTCCATGAGGAGCAGATAAGTTGGTGATTAACCTCCAACCCCCCTTGTTTTGGGGGTAACAGTCCTATTGGGCTGCAATGAAAATATTTAAATGGTGGGGCATCAAATGGACCCATTATACGACCTAAGTCAATTTCTTTGTTCAGTTTAGCTAATAATTCATCTTTGTGCTCCAAGGCTGAAACCATATTTTTACAAGATACTGAACCCCTGGGACCCTCATAATTCAATGAGAAACCAAATGTAAACCCATGTAAAAGTTGATTTGCCACTGTTTTATCTGGATAATCTTGTAACAAGTTGTTTAAAGTGGTAACATTGATTGGCGTAAAACCTAAATCCCAAAGGCATGGATCTTCATTGCCGAAATGGCCTTGAGAATCTAGATTGGGTTACATTAGGATTAATGTTTTGACGACCGACCATGTGCGAAGCCCCTTTTGGTGCATTATGGCTGGTTTGATTACTGTAACATTTGATAGAGGGGTGGTTTTGTCCGCACTTTAGACAAGAGTGTAAATATCTACAATCTTTCTTAAGACATGAACCCTTCAAGTTGAAATCGTAACAACGCCTGTGCTGATGCAAAGTAGAAGTGGGCTTGCGTTCAGCGACTGTTGCCTGACCCATGTAAATCAACCATAATTCTGCATCTATGTTTTCCCAACTGATCAAGCTATTTTTGGAGCGCCTAAGCCTAAATTGAATGTCATAATCCCTTCACCCCAAAGTGGTAGACCGTGAAGACCCTAACCTTATAGAACTGATATACTTTAAAATGCCTTGAACATGCTGAGGAAACTTTTTTAAATAGATGGCAGCATAAATCAAAAATGAATCAGTCCATTCTGAAATATTGACAATTTTCCTATCCTTTGATTTGTTCTTGATTTTAATTTCACCATCCTCAAACACAAGCAGTTGCCGAATTTCAGCAGCTGGATCTAAATGCAATAACTTAGCAAGATCTATATACTCATTATTCCAGATTTTTTCTTGTGTTGTCAAGGGTATGTTAGCCCCAAGATCTGCTGTAATACTAACAAGGGGATTAACACTAACAGGTATACATGTACCTGGCTGATAAGCAACATTTGTCGTTGCTGGAGCCGTTGATGTCTGTTGCAGCTGAGGCAGTGTGCTATCCATGGAATTGACCTCGGATGAGACTTGTAGGCCACTGGAATTAGCCGATAAATCTTGGCTACCACTTCCGGCATGCTGGATAAGTGCAGGCTCTCGTGTTGGTTGCGCCGAAGGCCCCGTTGTACTTGCAGGGGGTCTGACGTAAGGCGATTTTGTCTTGGATCTCCGCGATGTCCTCGCTCTTAACAATCCAGTGCTCATTTTGTAATTCCTTTGATTAATACAATACAATGTCGATGATACTGGATTTGTATTCTCAGCAATGATTTTTCCGTCTGCTCAAAAACGAGATGGAAGTTGAAAAGACCTGGCGCATGCTCATGAGTACTCATGTATTATTAATCGTAGAATCATAATGATAAAACCGTATAATTCCGGAAAACGGGTTACATTTAGTAGCTAATTATAATTTCACAATAGAAAGCAATATATACGTCATTCTCAATAACTTTATTTATCTTTTAGGGATAAATCTGATTATTAATATAGCAAAGTTGGTTGAATATATGGATTTTCTATGTGCATTAGAATTAACATGGATCCGAAGACTGATTTTCTCAGACAGGAAATGGCTGAAACTCTAGTAAATGTTTCTTTTTCCGTACTTTACCGCTCTATTAGAATTATTTAGAAAATAAAGTTTTTTTTATAATATTCAGTTTGAAACTACATGAAAAGTAGTCCTGATACCCATATAAGAGAGGCATAAACATACACATAAACATAAACACACATATTACCGTTTTCTGAAAGACTGTAGGCAGTCCGCATATAATTTTTTCTTGGAAAAAAAAACTATATTATTGACTGCTTTTCTTAAATTTTCAATGGAAATGATAGTTTAAAATATGGTTTTTCATCTTGTTAATCTACAAATTATACCCGAAACACCTTATTTGATATATAATTAAAAGTTATAGAGCATCATTAAAGGAAGTGTTTCCTTTTGAAAGACTGAGTATCTGTAGCCATCTTTCATTTGCTAGATCGTGACCTTAATGTATTTATTTTTCCCAATTTGTGTACAAATGTACAAGTATGTTAAAATACTTAATACTGTGCATGCCCCTCCACTTCACTATTTTTGTGTTTACCCATTTTCAACCCCATTCACCTATTTTTCTTAATTATCTGTATATATAGCTTTCACAGTGAAGATTCATATGAATTTATAACTTGTCATTTATATTGTCTGTTTTATTTTGAAATACATGACTGTTCTAGTATTTACCAAAGAAAATTGAGTTTGTATATTATGAATTATTAGGAAGTAGAACTGAAAGTATATATTGAATTTTGCCTAATGGACTTTTACGAGAAGCGCTGATTGTTACAGTTGACGGCTTACTTTTACAATATGACAATGTACGGAAGCTCTTTTACGATATGAATATATAACTCAGCATTTAATTCAACGAAAATAACGGATTATTTCAATGCACACATAAGTTCTTCTTGAAGAAAATGACAACCGCTCTCTCCTAAACCCTCAGTCTTCACATGTAAGTGTCTCTAACACAATACCTATGATCATTAGAAAGGTTTTCTTATCTGTTTTCAATTCTGTACCTCCGTACAATACAGGTATAAATGTACAAGAAAACTTCAACTGTTAAAGTCAGTGCTTCTCGTAAAAGTCCAGTATGCTCTACAGTCTATATATGTGAAAGTATGGTGGCATATTTCTGCCCTCAACAAAATAAATTATATTAACATGCAACATAATGATATTGACTTTCCACTTATTTACGTCAATATTCAAGATAAATATGAAGATAGGTGTCTAATTTATGTCAATGTGCAAGATAATTTTATTAACATGCAAGTTAATTATGTCACCATGCATTATACAGCTGAACGCA
The DNA here is from genome assembly GCA_003671525.1 of Saccostrea glomerata. Classification (NCBI taxonomy): domain Eukaryota; kingdom Metazoa; phylum Mollusca; class Bivalvia; order Ostreida; family Ostreidae; genus Saccostrea; species Saccostrea glomerata. The sequence goes on along the minus strand of PRKT01000086.1, from coordinate 1,347,856 downwards.
TTTTTTTTTAACTCACATTGTTTTTCGCACAAAAGGTCACATTGATATAATGCAAAATTGTGTGGCGTGAGAACAGAATATATTTTAAAAGTGATTTTTAACTTAATTTGATCTTATTCCATTACTTTAAACATAATTCACACCTATTTATATGGTCTTCGATTATAAATCATCACAGTTCTCAATATACATTCCAACACAAAAATTAAAAAGTTTCAGACCACAAATATAAAAGAAAATTCTTTTCAATAGTAATACTTAGCCGTGTGGAATTTAAACAAATTCTTTACTTTCCTATATTTTGACATGATTTCTTTATACAGTTTTGTCTTTTTTTTTTCTTTTTTTTTTTCTTTCTT
>PRKT01000086.1:1325890-1337420 GCA_003671525.1 Saccostrea glomerata | reverse complement strand
GGGGCTGGCAGATTTTGGAAATAAATAATCTGTCCCTGAAAATGTTGAAAATAAATAATTTGTCCTCCACTACAAAGAAAATAAATAATCTGACCTTGACTTCTGATAATTATATATTGTAAAAATACCTATTTTATTTACCTGTAATTTAATCTCAAAAGTCTTCAATTCAAACTTTTTTTGGCTCGCTTCGCTCGCCATTTTGGAACCAAATAGTATTTAAAATCAGACAAGCAAATTCAAAGAATTTTGGTCCCCCGCTTTCGGTGTCTTTGTTGGTGAGATGTTATTTCTTATTATGACATATTGTGTCTAATATGAACATCCTATCATATGTCATTTCTTAGAAATTATCACTGAAGATGATTTTTTGAAGGATGAAAACCCTAATCCTGACCGTTAAAAAGTGATGGCCAAAGTTAACGATTTTTAAAAAGTAGGTCAACTCCAAGGTCAAGATCAAAGGGTCAAAGTTGTTGATGAAAGGTTTTCTCACAAGGATTACATATGGAACGCCGGGACTGTCTTATATGAGGATAAAACATTATATGCAGTGTTTCCTTTATTATATGCGGTACTATTTTAATTATATGAAGTAGTTTTTACATTATATTGTGTACAACTTCCATTATATGCAGTACTTCTCTCAATATATGATGTAGATATGTCATTATATTATGTACATCTATCATTATATGGAGTGCTTATAACATTATATGCGGTAGTTCTAATATTATATGCGGTAGTTCTAACATTATATGCAGTAGTTCTAACATTATATGCAGTAAACACAACAATATATTATGTACTTCTCACATTATATACAGTACATTCATCATTATGTGTAGTATTTCTGTTATTATGATGATGCTGATCGTTAAATATTATGTTCGGTCCAGTTAGCATTCCGTGCGGTAGATTTTGCATTTCGTTATGATGTAGACACAGTATTATATGCGGTGCTTTCGTCTTTATGATGATGATCTTTCGGAAGCTACCCTTCGGAACTCGCTGTTAAAATCCTATCAACTGTTGAATTCAGTGCAATAAAAATACATACGTGTGTATTATTTATGTCTCTGATTAAAGCAGTTAATAATTAATGCTCCATGAACTGATTTAATTGTTTTTAAAAGATATGAAGTACGGTAATAGAGTAAAATAAAATAAAATCCCATATTTTTAATGGTATGAAGTGAAAAGGGAGATCGGGAGGGGGTGGGGTTAATGAGTATGATAGAAATATTTTAAGAGTTTAAAAAATTGAGACATTTTTCTATCTTTCTTGTGAACAATATGACATTCAAAAAGATTCATTTTATATATAGGACAATCAATGTCAAAATAGATTATGAAAAAACTACGTGCTTGCTACGTGCTTGTATTGTCTGCTCTGAAAATCGTTTTATCTTTTCCTGATACATATCATTAATTTAACAGTTGAAGACAGTGAATATCAGCCATTTTTTATATGCCATAGTTTAACAATTAATACAATGGAATGATAAATATATTTCAATAATAAGTTCATATCTCTCTCTCTCTCTCTCTCTCTCTCTCTCTCTCTCTCTCTCTCTCTCTCTCTCTCGTTAATTGTAAACTACTGAAGTATTGACATGACTTCGAAATTCCTTTAATTAATATACAATGAATTCCAGTTAATAAGTAAATTTTAACGAAATCTAAACAAGCTTGAAATTCAACCATACTTAAATTTTTCCAATTCCAAGAATCTTTGTTCTTTTTTGATTCGATTGAGAATATGTGCCCACAAATTACAGATAGAGGTTGGCAGATTATATTACCCAAAAGATGAAAGATATTATATTAACTGTTGTTGAAGATGAACATCATTGTTTTTTTTATTTGTGCATGCCCTCTTTATAAATAACTAATCATGCACGGATCTAGAGGGGGGGTGTCAAGAACCCCCCCGGAATTTGCAAGGATATTAAATCTATATACTAAAGCAAAAAAAAAATTACCTTAGAACCCCCCCCCCCTTGAAAAAAATTCTGGATCCGCGCCTGAATTTTGTACACTTTTTAATAATACATGTATAACTTATGAAATTCTTAATTATACAAGAAATATTTGTAACTTCATACGTGATGCATTTCATTAATATAAGAAAATCCGTGTGACTATTATCATTATATTTGTTTACTTGTCGAACTGAATAAATAAAAAAAAATAAATAATGATACAGGGATAAATATTGTGTGGTACATGATTATTCCGCTTACGTGGGTTGATTCCAAATTATTATTGATAACCCAAAATCATGAAGAATGTTTATATCTAAGAACGAAAAAAGTAAAACTTTCCAAATACCGGTATAACAAGGGGGGTTCCGAAGGGTAGCTTCCGAAAGATCATCATCATAAAGACGAAAGCACCGCATATAATACTGTGTCTACATCATAACGAAATGCAAAATCTACCGCACGGAATGCTAACTAGACCGAACATAATATTTAACGATCAGCATCATCATAATAATAGAAATACTACACATAATGATGAATATACTGTATATAATGTGAGAAGTACATAATATATTGTTGTGTTTACTGCATATAATGTTAGAACTACTGCATATAATGTTAGAACTACCGCATATAATGTTAGAACTACCGCATATAATGTTAAAAGCACTCCATATAATGATAGATGTACATAATATAATGACATATCTACATCATATAATGAGAGAAGTACTGCATATAATGGAAGTTGTACACGATATAATATAAAAGGTACTTCATATAATTAAAATAGTACCGCATATAATGTAGGAATTACTGCATATAATGTTTTATCCTCATATAAGACAGTCCCGGCGTTCCATAATTACATATGTGAAGTATGAAAGCCCTAGCCCTTACCGTTCAAAAGTTGTGGTCAAGGATAAAGTTTTTTCATAAGTACGTAAATCTTTAAGATCAAAGTCAAAAGGTCAAAGTTGTTGATATCCAATGAAAGGACTTGCCACAAAGAATACATATGTGAAATATAAAAGTCCTAGTATCTACCGTTCAAAAGTTGTGACCAAAGTTAAAGTTTTTTTTAAAAAAAAAGTAGTTAAAACTCCAAGGTCAAGGTCAAAGGGTAAAAGTTGTTGGTATCCAATGAAAGTTCTTCTCAAAAGGATTACATATGTGAAGTATGAAAGCCTTAGTCCTCACCGTTCAAAAGTTATGATCAAGGTCAACCTTTTTTCATAAGTACGTAAATCTCCAAGGTCAAGGTCAAGAGGTCAAAGTTGTTGGTATCCAATGAAAGGTCTTGCCACAAACAATACATAATTGAAATATGAAAGTCCTAGTACCTTCCATTCAAAAGTTTTGGCCAAAGTAAAAGTTTGAAATTTTTGTGTAAAAGTGGGGCAAACTCCAAGGTCAAAAGGTAAAATTTGGTGATACCCAAAGAAAGGTCTTGTCACAAGGAATACACATGTGAAATATAAAAGTCGTAGCTCTACTAAATCAAAAGTTATGGGCAAGGTTAAAGTTTTTCTGACGGACAGACTGACGGACAGACGGACAGACAGACAGACGAATGAGATTTAATGTCCCTTCGCTTTCGCGAAAGCGGGGGACAATTACCAGACTGGATACTAGTACTGAAGTCAGTTTATCAACATGACACAATGTGCACTCAGTATGTGTAACGAATAACTTTAAATACAAACCAATTCTTATACACCACAAAATATAAATCTTCTTGTCGAATAATTACCGGTATACTTCCAGATAAATTAATACAAAATATACGTAAGGGGGACGTACATGTGAACAACCCCAGGCCCTCCTTTTAAATTTCAAAGTATGATAAGAATAATAATAATAATGCCATATTTTGGGACAATAGCTATATTTTTGTGCCTAGTTTTACTCTTAAAATACACAAAACCTAAGAGTTTCAGGGGGCGTCGCCCCCTGGGCCCTTTTCATTCAAAGTATGATATGACTTAGTTATGTCATACTTTGGTACACATCTAGCCAGTTCCTACAAAAGTTTTACTCTTATACATATTGAGAAACCCAAGAGCTTCAGGTGGCTTTGCTCCCTGAACTTACTTCATTCAAAGTACGGTATGACCAGTATTAATTATGTCATACTATGGTTCATAATAACCAATACCACTATAATAGTGCCTGGTTTTACTCTTAAAATACACGAAACCCCAAGAGCTTCGGGGGGTGGGGGTGTACTCCCTTGGCCTCCACCAGGGCTTCGCCCAAGACCCACTGGGGAACTCTATGGTTGGTCGAGAGGGAAAACCCGACTAAACCTCCCAGAACGTCATTTGAGGTGAACTCACTCTGAGGTACACACCAGTAAATTGCGTCTGGACCAATCAGAGAGCACCAAAATTCCTTATCATTTAATAATTAATGATTATTACTCCAGAATGCTTTTTCTATGATTATTTTTAGTTTTTCTATTTATTTTTAATAGCTGAAATCATTCTTGAATAGATATACTATAGTTTAAGAAATTTTCTCTTTCTGGATGATATTACCCAAGTGTGAAGAGTTATCGTTCTTTGTACAAAAATACATGATACGAAAAAATAAAAGTAGGGCAGTTTTCTATAATTTTAAAAAGTTTTATTATACAATTAAATACATTGACCAAAATTGAATTTTTAAAGATATAAATCAGCAATTTAAAATATTCTGAATTTCCTTTTTTTCAAAGAATATTATTAAAAACTTATTTTTATTCCTCTTACGAAACATTTCACATATATACTTCTCAATACGAAATACAAGTATAGTAGAAATTGTTCTACACGAGTGTGTTAGAGCAATTGCATTCATAGTAGAAGCAGTTGCGTCTCTAGTCCTATGAACGCAGTTGATGACTACATGTTCATAATGGGAGAGAGCAGTGGATATGCAAATATACATGTATGTGACTTCACTTCTGCATATACTTGATTCCATGTACAGCGATTCCGTGGTCTAGTGGTATGTTTCTCGCTTCCCATGTGAGAGGTCCCGAGTTCAAGTCCCGGACGGCTAACTTTTTTTTTTAGAAATCCTTTGTTTTAATAAATAATAGTATTCATAATTTACGAGGTCTGACTTGTACAAACTCATAAAATCATCATTACAGTATGATAAATATTCCATATAAAAAGAATCTTCTATACACATACTAAAGAATAAGCAATTAAATCTTTATTTCTATAATGGTATATTTTATTTGCTTCTGTATACATGCATGACTACATTTGATAATTCTAAAAATTCAATGAGGGGGATCCGAAACCCCCCCCCCCTCCCTCCGAACTGCGCATGTTTTACTTTTTCCTTAAGCGGGGGACACAAATTCTCTGAATTAGCTTGTCATAGTAAATACAACATAGCTAATTCACAGTTTGAACAACTTAACTGTCTAAAGGTATAATGAGATTTATAGTAGATATAGCTTGGCTTTCTTTAAGTATAATTTAGCTTTCACATGGTGAGTACAACTTCGCTTTTTTATAATTTAGTACACATTGAGTATTACTTTTCTTAATCATAATAAATGCGCAGTGAGTGGAACCCATCTTTTCATCAATTTGTATAAAACTTCGCTCGAAGTTTTACATTTCAGTACAACTTTGCAATATATAAGTGTAAACTTAGCTCTTTAAGATTTCAGTATCTAGTCATGAATGCATAATTATGTTTTACTTTAATGTATTATTGCATGAAACCTTGCATTCTCCGAGTCAGCACAAGTACTTCTTTTTTTCAAGTACGCTGTACCTCTTTTTACAAAAAAGGTACAGAATTTAATGTCAAGTCTATTATGTAGAATTATCCTCAAACAGAAAAAAATTCCTTTTTAAGAGAAATCTAGATCCAGATTGATAGTCAATACATAATATAGGGACCCTCACACGCATTACACATACACATCTTACTTTAATTCTCTGCTAAATACCTTGAAATAGGTGTTAGAGAGGCCAAAGAACATCAATTATATGTCTTTACTATTTTTTTATTTCATTTTAAAACCCTCTTGCTAAGTGGTTAACTTTGAACAGTCCATTGAATAATCAATGTTATCAGATGATTAATTTCTTCCGAGATCCAACAATGTAGAAAATAATATACTTTATCTTGCATGCATTTGACCTTCTAGTTTAATATATATGCATTTTTTCTAAGTAGGTCTAAAATAAATTTGGAAATTCTTTGGATTTGGACTTTGTCATGAAGATTCTGGTTCCAACTTCTCCTAAGTCTTTCCAATTTCTTTGCAAGAAATCTGCTTTCTAAATTTCTTCAGAAATTGAATTGCCTCCCTGAATAAGAACTTGAACAATAGGACCACTAATATGCAAGATAATGGCATATAAACCATTTTTGTGCTTTTGCAATTCTTTACTCTTCTCAGGCCTTGCTCCCGTGGAGATCCGGATTAGAATAGGTCCTCAGTACCCCCTTACTTGTCGTAAAAGGCGACTAAATGGGGTGGTCCTTCGGATGAGACCGTATAAACCGAGGCCCCGTGTCAAAACATGTGTGACACGATAAAGACCCCTCCCTGCTCAAAGGCCGTAAGTGCCGAGCATAGGCCTAAATTTGCAGCCCTTCACCGGCAATGGTGACGTCTCCATATCAGTGAAATATTCTGGAAAGGGACGCTAAACAGTACACAATCAATCAATCAATCTCAGGCCTTGGCTGTTTTTGTAAAGGGCATACTACTGTAAATCTGTTAAGAGGTTTTACGTTTCGTGAAAACGTGGATAACAATATTTTTTTTACTTTTTTATATTCTTACACACTGTCGTTTTCACTAATTTTTCAAAACATATGTTGATTATATATTGAGTACTAAGGTGCCTATCAATTTTGATAGGTATCTCATAAAGTCAAATATACATTATCATTATCTTTATACATTGTCAACATTATCTGGGGGTCATGATTTGAACAATTTAGAATCTACACTACCTGAGGATGCTTCCACGTAAGTTTCAGCTTTTCTGGCCCAGTGGTTCTTGAGAAGATTTTCAAAGAATTTTCCTATATATTTCTATGTAAAACTTTAATTCCCCATTGTGGCCCTGCACTACCCCCGGGGGTCATGATTTTAACAATTTAGAATCTACACTACCCCAGGGTGGTACCGGTTCAAAATAAGTTTCAGCTTTTCTGGCCCAGTGGTTCTTGAGAAGAAAACTTTTTTAATGACCCAACCCTATTTGTTTTCTTTTCTTGATTATCTCCCCTTGTGAGGGGACTTGGCCCTTCATTTTAACAATTTGAATTCCCCTTTACCCAAGGATGTTTTGTATCAAGTTTGGTCAAATTTGGCCCAGTGGTTTATAAGAAGAAGACAAAACTGTGAAAAGTTTACAGACAGACAGATAGACGGATGGACGACGGACATAATGTGATCATAAAAGCTCACCTGAGCCGAAGGCTCAAAAATGGTCAAATGAACTGTAATCAATTTATTATAGATTCAATCATGAAAGAAAGTCAAACTTAATGTCAGAAGGGCTTTGTGTTTTTTCTAGATGTATCTTTTTCAAAAATAAGTTTTATATATTCTTTATTTTACAAAAATTTTAATGAAGATACGAACTCACGACCTCCCGATCACGGAGCAGGCGCTCTACCGACTGAGCTACCGTGAACGGTTAAAAGATAGTATGATGGCTGATATAAAATGTTATTACGCTTCTTAAATTAATTTTTTTAATCAGTATAAATTATATTTCAATTCAAGGCCTCGGAATCATGAAACAAACGTAAACTTTAGTCCAATTTTCAATCTTAAATTGTTAATTTATTTTCAAATTGGCAGTTAACAGCATATTGTGATGCAAATTTATGAGTTTTTTTTATTTTGACTGTTTGATTTTAACAACACTTCAGCACATCATAAAAAATTTGACTTAAGCTAAAGATGTTTCATGATCCCAGGGCCTGGCCACTTTTTAAATTTTGATAAGCTTGTTAAAAGTAATTCTCAATTATGTGAGAACATAAGCTTTTCAGCTGTCATGTTTCCCTGATAATGACACCCCCCCCCCACCCCACCCCCTCGTTTACAAATTATATATCCCATAAAAAGCCTGACATTCGTTCTTACATTAAGCAACTAAAAAAGAGTTTTATAAAAATTTAAAAAAAACTAGTACGACACTGCCGTTAATAATTTATTTATTAACTCCCTTCTCTCGTTGCATTTGACTAGACCTTCAGCAATGTAAATGAAAACGATGTCATGAACTGCTTAATGAGTTTTTTTTATATTATTCATGGTAGGTCCGTTCTTTCAGAATTTCTGTCAAACTGTTAATTTTATTACTTGAATACTTTGAATAAGTCATAAACTAAATAAAACACTCATAAAAGACATATATTTGCTGGTTAATTTTCATACAACATGTCTTAGAATACACACCACTAAAATTTTAACTGCCAAAATTTGAACATAAAGAGGTGTGATATTTTACAATTATGGACTCTTTTGGTGTTGAATTTGGTTTGTTATTCACCAGAAAAATATTCATATTGACCGAGGCGAAGCCGAGGTCAATATGGATATTTTTCTGGTGAATAACAAACCAAATTCAACACCAAAAGAGTCCATAATTGTTTTATTATATAGTCAGGATTTGAATACATAAGACATTAAAGGCTGTATGACGACACCATTTTCATTTGCAATCTTCCATTGTTGTTAATAAAAAAAAATCTCCAGATTACTGTTTGTAGCCTCTGTGTTTTCCTTTCCGAGTTTCGCTATGTGTAGACGTCCGGATGTTAAAAAATTCTCCTGAAATAGGTTTGAATAATTGTTTTCCTGCTCAGATACGTAGTTCGCTGCGGCCGTTGCAACCATTGTTTACAACGTTGTTCTATATTTCGATTGTGACGTCACAATGACGTTGCACGCGCATTGACCCTCCGGTGAATACGGCCTCAAATCCGGTGAATATGTAGTGTTATGAACTGTTTGCGTTTGTATAGATTATATAGGGACTATAAATAGACTATACAATAATATACATTTATTGCATGATAGTGAGGGATTATTAAGACTTATTCAGCCAAGAAAAATCATATTCCCCGAGGGCTTCGCCCGAGGGGAATATGATATTTCTTGGCTGAATAAGTCCTCATGTTTTCCGAACATTCATGCAATGAATTGTTTATTATACCGAACAAGCAAAACTTTTGAAATAAACATAAACTTTCATATTCGGCACCGCATTCCAATACGTAATATCGCGATTACCTCGCAGTTATTTAACTTACTATCGCTCTTTTGCGAGGGAGTCGAGAAAGCTCAAATCTCACGAGATTACTGGGGCACATGGCATTGTTTACAGTAGTGACAATCGAATAATTTGAACAATTTTATGCCGAAAGTACAATGTATTGCCAAGAATTGAATTCCAAATAGTAGAATGTAAGATAACAAATTAGTTTAAACACTTTAACAGCTTTAAAATGCGATATTTTCAATGAAAATTTAATGAGAAGAGCCCGCTTAGTTAAAAATATCGTAAAAAAATGTAACATTTTAGGATTAGACCCTCTCAAAAATTAATTAGGCTGGTTCAGCGATTGTTCAGCAAGGTATTCCACCAGGATTTTTTACTTATCTGTCCTTATAAATTCTACAATGATCGATCTTGCATTATATTCAATAGTTCATTTGTCCCCAGCCAACAGACGTTTCCTACCTCTATCGCGAAAGAGTTCCGCTAAGTTAAGTAATCGCGATATCAAGTATTCACTTTCATTTTTACGTCAAAGTTCCTGAAACCTTTTGACACATTTCTAAACATCAATTTTGTGACGTAAACCAGGCTATTGTGACGTCTACTACTCTCTTGAGTTTTCGTTCAACGAACGAGAACAATATTGCGGGAAAATACACTAGGTGTTCCGAAGAGGTGGAATATGATAAAAAGCGTGCCGACGGCCGGGAAATATGAAGATTTACGGCCCAATCACGTGATAACCTAGAACCAATCAGATAACGCGTTGTGTAGAATATTTATAATGAGGTATAATAACCTATTTTATTTATCTATGCATTAAATCACATCAAATTGTTGATAAAACTTATGTAAATCAAAAATATTTCACCAGGAGAATACTTTTAATAATTTATTTGTTATACATAAATAAATCTATGTTGAATCATTTAAAAAAATGATATATGCTTAAAATCAATAAAAATAAATCTCAAGCTAGTTTGTTAAAAATAAAAAGCTTTAGATCCATAAAGGCAATCATTTTGTTTCTGTGTATGTACTAAATGACATATAGAACCTATGAACAGAGTGCAAAGCATGAATTTCCATAAATAATGTTTATTAAATGCTTTGTATGCACAATAACAATAAAACAAACAAATATAATATTGCCATCTTATTTTCAAACTTCCATTAAGATTTTATTTCAATAGAAATAAGATATAAACAATGCATCATTCAATATCATTAGAGAATTCCTTAAAGCTGACATGAATTCTTAAAAACGCAACATTTTCATCTATGTACGACCAACGATAGCCGTATTCCGCCATATTTCTTTCAGATACCTTGTCTCATTGTAACGATGTATACCCCAATGAGCTCGTTACAGTTGAATGATTTTTTTGTTTGGGTATCGACTTGTGCACATCTCCGATGGTAAAGCATATGAGAACACATAAGGAGATCAAGACATTTCAAAACCACAATAAACAAAATAATAATCATATTTCTGAATAATTATTGATTTGAATCAAAAGAAAAAAATGCAAGTTTGGTGAGAAATTTGGATGCACGAGTACGTATTTTTACAGTGCGCCAATTTATGCAGAATAAACTTGAAATAAAAAGCAGTAAAATCTGCAAACACATATTGAAATTATTATCATTTGGATGGCACAAAACAACCAACGTCTTTGATTTGCAGCCCCTATGAAATTGGTGCATATCGAGAAAACGCCTCGAACACTGTAAACGTACCCATACCTGGTAATAAGGTTACTGCATCTGTTCGAAGATGTGCACAAGTCAAGTGATATACACCCTGAATTCCATTTATTGAAATATGCATCACAAAAAAGAAATAAACTCCGTAAAAGCTCAATAGTAAACACACTGTCATTACTCCGTACAGACAAGCACGTCGATACACCTAGTCCGTGCTGATCAGATTCTGGTCAGGGAAAATATCACAAGTGGAAAGAGAAGTTATTTGGTATTTGCGCGGCAGAAGTGGGGGGGGGAGGTATTATAACTGCTGTTCAGAAGCTATAATTGTGAATTGTCTTTCACAAGTAGACCTATTATACATTCTTTACAAAGTCATGTATATAGTCTGCAGTTGGTTTGCGTCGCAAAATCCATTTGTCAATTATAACTGATTATTGTAGTACTAATCTCAAATCTAAACCAAGTAATTTGATGTACGGTAATTATTTACTTCAAATCTTAAAAGCAGTTAACCAGAATACAATTTTTTTATGTGTACATAGATCTATACGTTCTTTAACACACAAA
>PRKT01000086.1:1277777-1317368 GCA_003671525.1 Saccostrea glomerata | reverse complement strand
GGGGTCATGATTTGAACAATTTAGAATCTACACTACCCTAGGATGCTTCCACATAAGTTTCAGCTTTACTGGCCCAGTGGTTCTTGAGAAGAAGATTTTTTAATGACCCCACCCTATTTTCCTCTTTTCTTGATTATCTCCCCTTGCGAGGGGATATGTCCCTTCATTTAAACAATTTAAATTTTTCCTTTACCCAAGAATGCTTTGTACCAAGTTTGGTCAAAATTGGCCCAGTGGTTCTTGAGAAGAAGTCGAAAATTAAAAAGTTTACAGACGGACAGACAGACGGACGGACAGACAGACAGACAGACGGACGACGGACAAAATGTGATCAGAAAAGCTCACTTGAGCCTTCGGCTCAGGTGAGCTAAAAAGGGTGCTTTCAGTGAAAGTAGGCTCTGCTTGCAAAAAAAAAATAACAACAAACAAACAAACAAAACAAAACAAAACATGGGGGCAGGTCCCTCCTGATGATATGTGCCTGAAATATTTTCTAATAATTTAAGGGTACATGAAGGAGTCGAAATCATGATTGTAATACAACTTCAAACTATATATAACGATATCCTGGAATTTGTCTGCGCTCGTCCAAACAACAATTAAAAATGGGGTGGTTGTGGGGGGGGGGGGTTCAACAAGCATGTAAAGGAAAATTTACTATAGCAAAATCTATACTCAAAAATAAGGAGGGTCTACAGGCCTGATTGACGATTCATTTCGTTTCATAAATAATATTATCATGTTCTTTTTTTATAATGGCCATATATTGGGTGAAAAGGTAATCTTACAAGGAACTTAGTGTTTGGAAAATAATTAAAAGAATTCATGAAGTCGAAATGTAAACAAAATTTGTTGTCTTGGAAAATATTTGCCAAACATCGAGTTCCATAAAGAACATAAATTATATGCATTTTTCAAGAGTGATAAAATGCGTTCTATGACACTGCTGTATCCATTCCATTTTTTTAAATTGCATCCTATTGTACATATAGATGTACCTAGTAATTCACAATGTTTTAAAAGCAACAAAAAAACGGAAGCGCGATTTTACAGAACCAGTTCAAAGGTTTTTAAACGTAAGAGATACGTACAGAACACCCCCATAGAATGGAATGACCTGACACCCCTTGGAAATAGATTGTTCCAAGGGTATATAAGTCAGTGCAATTGGCAGATGCAGAAGAATTGCATTGAAGTGATCAGACGGCGAAGAAGTCACATTGAAGACGACAGAAAAACGTATGGCTACGGGTAGGAATAGATAAGTTCATCAGCGGTAAGGTATTAGGGGAATTAATTTGAGAGTCAGGAGGTAGTAGGTCTAATAAGATCGAGGCGCCTGATTCTCTATATTAATAGGAATCCTTTTACCAAAAATACACGGTGAAGTTACCCAGTCACATTTAAATAATTATATAGCCCTCGGTAAAGCCACTGATAGTTTAATAATTTTTGAATTATATACAGAATCATTATACTCAGGAAGACTAAAGGAAAATTATCATATCTCCTTATCATTTTTACTCAGATAGAGTACAAAAAAATCATATATCCCTTATAAAGAACCCTATTGTTCAGATAAACACGTTAAAGTTTGATATGCTAAAGACTAACTAGTAAGGGGACATTCTGAAGCCCACTCCTTTCATGGGGATGATATATCTTGAATGAATGAATGTCAGAATATTTTCAAGTAACAACCCCTTGTTGTCTCAATCATTGAAAAGCTTTTTTGCATTTAAATGATAGCATGTTTGTACTTTTAAATTTTACTGCACTTTATTGAAACGCATTCATCAATTAATTACTTTTTTCCAGGGAAAGGGTGGTGGTGGTTAATTTGGTCAATATTACCTGAGCGTATGTTTTAATCTTTTTTTAAAATAACATAAATTCATGCCCTTTCATGATATTTAAATAAAAAATAAAATTAATACAGATACTAAATAACAGTTTTAACAATCTAAGAAAAATTTCATTAGAACTGGACTTATGAGACCCGCTCCTTTTGTTCCTTTATCACAAATTACTTAAATGTGGGAACAGCAGTATAGAAACAAAACTAAAAATGACCTAGCTAGTACCCCCCTTTCTTATTTTATTTTTTTAAGACTCTTCGATAAGAGGCTCGATATATTGTGTCCGATGTTTATTTATTATGATACAATAAGAATCAAAACTTGAGGAGTGGATCTAATCTTTTTTACAGAAGTGGTCACTGACCAATGACACCTCAGCGTTAACATCACCAGCAAAAGGTGGTCTGGTAAAAAACATAATGATGTTTATTTATTATATTAATCTTACGAGTGTCAGGAATTGAAGTGAAAAGATGTTTGATAAGAAGTAACGGAACATTTGATCTAGTGGGCTCTAAGATAAAGTACTTTCAGAATTGCAAAACTTTAGGTCTATAATAGATATTTTATATAGTACCATCATTTCCGAATATTTACAATCGACATATCCGATTTCAATAGCACGTGTCTTGTTACAACGTGTGTATGGTCCAAAAAGCTATTTATGTATTATTTATCATGTATTCTAATTTATCCGAATGAAATTCTAATTTTTCCGAACGAATTTCTAATTTGTCCGAACTTAATTCTAATTTGATCGAACGAATTTCCTATTTGTCCGAACGAATTTCTAATCCGTCCGAACAAAAAAATTTTTTTTTCCTGGCCCTCCAGCAGCGCCGTATATTATACCCCTAAATCCTGAAAAAAAAATTGGATCTGTGTATTTTTCGTTTTATTTGTGTTAAAATCTTTCAAACTATGTGCAATTTTTACCTATATGTGCATTTTTTTTTACTCGTGTATATTTTTCATCTAGCTCTTGTATAAAATCTTGATCGTTGTTCAGAAAATAGTTTTTGACAAATCGGCGTGCCATAATATACGACCTAGATTTGAGGTGAAGGTAAGGCCGCTATACAACAGGACCTGTACAATGTGAAGGGATTTGGACTTTAAACTGAGATATCATATTACATGGTATGCACAGTGATAAAACGGTCCCTAATCAAAATAAAAGGAGGTAGCTTTAAAAGTATTTTTAAAACTTTTCTAGTATTTAAGGCATTAGTTCTGACGTATGCACATTTATGCAAGCCAATGGGTTTTCAGACACCTTTTTGAATTCTTGCCAAATAAACTGTGTCTTCAAAGCAACGAGAAAAAACTTATATTTTTCATCATGCTTTTTAAAAAAAACAAGAGGTCTAGGGGCCAAAACACTCACCTGAGTCAATACTACCCTGGTTCTTTCTCCTACAATATAATTGTATGTATCCTATAGCTAAGAAACAAGAGACCCATGAACCACAATACTCAAAATTGCCTTTCTGTTCTTCATCAAAAGATTTTCTTCTTCTTAAAAGAAAACAAATTTAAATGGTACATTAAAAGTCAACTACATAATAGTTTTTTAAACACTTGGAACGATATCCGCGCAAATTATTTGGAAAGCTTTGGTAAATTAAATACAAATTTTAAGTATAAAAGGTCATTTTATTTAGAAAAATACTTGAATGTGAAAAACCGAGACAATCGGGTAATGCTCGCAAGATTCAGAATTAGTAATCATTGTTTAAGGGTAGAAACGGGTAGACCTTTCCGAATTTGATACTGCTTAACAACGTTGACCTTTTTACATGGATTATGTCAAATGAAGATTCTGAGTTAACTTTGTTGTTTTATTATGCCAACTTATAAATGCAATAAAATAAATAAAAAAAACAACATAGTTTAATATAGGCATATTACAGATATTATACAAAGGCCAATTCTAATATGTATATTTATGCAACCTAAAAGTACATTGTAGATACCCAACTCTCTTTTCATCATACAATGTTTGTTTTGTTCTGTTTTTGTATGTATAACTGTGATGATTTGACCATTGTTCTGTATGCTCCTCTGTGGGCCCAAATTGGTTGAATAAAAAAATTATACTAGATTCTATTTTATTACATTCTGTGTCATTCCCCCCCCAATAAAAAATACTAATTAGTGGGGTTAAACAGGTCTGGGCGGCCTCCGTTTTTGGAGGATAGCTAGATTCAATATGGCAACCAAATTTTTTACCATATATGGAAATCGCAACGCAATGTCGGATAGTTTATCTTCTGATTTCAGAGGATAACACAGGTTATTTTCAAACGCCTCGTGCCTACCTTTAATCAAAAAGTGCAAGCACCAGAGTACAATTAATTAAAAGATCAAACATTAAACTATCGATTGTATGTGGCGATTTGAGATTCTATGTCTAGAATTTTTACAATACGCTTTCAAAGTTGGCACTTCTTGTGCTTCATTTCTACTTAATGTTTCTTTTTTTTTTTTTTTGTTTAATTTATATATTTTTCCCTATCAGGACAAATAAAAAGCATTTATAAATGCTCAAACAATACATAAATTTCATATTTTCTTTTAATTAAAAATTAGAGAAAAAGGATACACAAAAGAAAAAATACTGTAAAGACAAAATACACTCTGCCTGATAATTTAAGCAAAGATAAAATAAATATTATTTAGAGAAATCAAGAAAAAAAAAACACTTTTTAGCTGTGCAGCATCCACACTTCAGCTAGAGTTCCTTGATGGGGCCTCGACGGGGAGTATACATCCGCAGTATTATATTTCCACGGACAACGTAAGTTTCAGTCAGATTAGTTTTGATGTCAACAACGGGTAGACGTAATTGAATTTAAGTTTAACTGATATGGAGGACGGTATAACCTTGCTGTAGATGGAGATTGATCCCAATTTATTTCAGGGGTCTTAATAGTTCAGTTTAATTAGATACACGTACAGGCGATACAGACAGTTCTTTACTTTAATATGTGTACGAGCTTTTGATAAATTGGATCAGATTTGTTTTTTGACCGTGCTGTATTTTAGATACAGATTAGTTGGCTTATTTAGCAGTACAGAAGACTAATACAGAACGGAAAGTAGCTCCGACCCGTTCAGAAGAGCAAACTTCAAAGAAAAACATCTCTATCCTGTCATTAAATGAAATAATAACGAAACTGAATTTTTCAAAAAAAATGTTGTGTTTGTTTAAACTTTAATACTTTTAACACATAAATTATGGTACCAGAAAATGAGCTTGGCTATAATTAATTTTCAGACAGGAAAGGGATGAAAAATCAGCGTACGGTACATAAACCGAGAACTGCAAGAGTTGCTGTTATTTTTTTGGTTTAGACTGCCCTTTGTTTTGAAAAGTCCGGTAGGTGGCGACACCTCTATCCTCTGTTTCTAGAGGATAAAATGTATCCTCCAAAAACAGAGGCCGCCTAGACCTGTTAAAAGTGTCATGATTTGAACAGACTTGAATCAGTTATATAATCATAGATCAAGTAGTTTACAAGAGATGATGTGGATACAATATAAATTAAAAATAAATCTAAATGGAGTCAAGGTGACCAAGTATAGGGCTGCAACAAACCTTTACTCCAAAGATGCAATAACTAAGCAAGATATATGGTCCAAGTTACTCAAAGTGTAAAAAGTATTTTTCATTTACAATATAAATTTGTATTACCATTAAAGTTTCAAAATGAGGCCGAGGTGACCTATTTCTGAAATGTTGCACACCTTGACTCCTGTATGCATTTAATCACAAATATGATGGAATATAGAAATTAGAGGTCCATAGACCACATTGCTGACGTTAGCACTTAGGAAATAGCAAATGTTTAATTTAATATCAACATCCAGACCAGCCAGCAATTGTGCCGATTCTCTTTGGTTGAAATGAAGCCATTATCTGATATGATAATGTTATTTTCCCTCATAAGCTTCAGTTTTCTTTTTGTTTAACTAAGATTTTTTACTTCTTAATTTTTCATTTTTCCCCTCCATATTATTTGTCAATCTTTTTTCAGTATGTTTTCTGATTTTTATTAGCCTGGTTATTATGTCAGCAATATGCTCATTAAGAATTTTAATCTCAGAGTCGCACAGGACTTCCTTTTCTGTCATCTGTTTTGAAACCTTTTCTTCTTATAATTCTCAGGCAGATCCCCTTCCTTGATCCTCATAAATTGAAATATATCTCTTCTCCTTTCACTGAATGCCGTTTGCTAGAGTGTTCTACTCATGATCTCTATAGTCTGTTTTGGCACATTTACCACAAATAAATTCATTCCAGTCCTCACATATAACATCAATAGGTAAATCGTGTGATTTACCCATTTCAATATGCTCTTGCAGAGAGCCCAGGGGATATTCGGGTTTACTGACTGCCATGTTTGTTGAATCTAAAATGCCTAATATAACTGCATTTACGCATAAAGAGCTATGGGTTTTGAAGTGGGTAGACTTCCAAACTTAAAAACTGATACCATGCATATGTTGACAGGATATGGTTCAATTAAATGAACATAAACAGGAAGATGCATACAATCAAATTATCATCAAGAGTTTGCTTTGTTTTTGCTTTTCTCATGGGCTTGGGTTTTTTAACCCTAAATGCAAGAAAGAGAAAAAGTTTGATAAATACATGTAAATAAATTCATTTTTTTTGGTTCAAATATTTACAGAAATATTGAAGGGATGTTTGGTAAATCAGACTTTGATTAGCTTCTACCTGTTATGAATGCATTCCGTTTGGTGACGTATGATTTCTTCAATCCATCAAGGTAATTAACAAAGATTTAATTAGAGGCATCATAATAAAATGTCTCAAAATTGACAGTTAATTATAAGTACATGTAATTTATCACATCTGCAAGGAATATTAAGGTAATTATTCGAATATGATGACATCAATGAAAGTCATTAAATCTGTCAGTTACATATAAAGATGATTTTTATTCTGACAAAAATCTTTTGTTTACTTCGTAATTGCTTAAGAAATTCATAGCTGATAATTTTGTTATTAAAAACAGAATTTTTCAATTCATAAATTTGCAAGGCCTTGAACAAAATTGTGTTTTTTAGACCTGGGCCTAACAGCCCATTATCTTGGTTGGAATCCTGTGTTTTGGCCCTCGCCCTGATGATGACCAAGAGGTCAGACAGAAAATTCTCCTGGGGCTAAACTTTTACGGCAATGAATACTCTGTTGGTGTGGGAGGTCCTATCGTAGGCAGCCAGTAAGTGTATTTTGGTTTTGCTTCACCAAATAATTAGTATAGGTAAACATGGTTAAGTCGAATTTTTAGGTCGTCCGCATGGCGCAGTGGTTAGAGCGTCTGCTCTAAAAACGTGAAGTAAGGAGTTGATCCTTGCGAATCCCCCTGGAGACCGGTCCTTCGGATGAGACCGTATAAACCGAGGTCCTGTGTCGAAGTAGGTGCTTGCACAAAAAAGATCCCTCCCTGCTCAATAGCCCTGAGTGCCGATTATAGGACAGTATTTGCAACACTCCACCGGCAAGTGGAGGCGTCTCCATATGAATGAAAAATTCTCGAGAGAGACGTTAAATATTATACAATCAATCAATCAATCGAATTTTTAGCAGTCCACAAAGAAGTTTGGCAAATTTCTTGGTCTTCATTATTGTTTTGGCACGTACTACTGGTTAATTGTATGTTAATGTCCTCATGAATATACTTTTTTTCAGATATTTAGACATTTTAAAGAAATATAAGCCCACGTTTAAATGGGATAAACCTTCAGAAGAGCATACATCAGAATATAAGTAAGTAGAGAGGACAAGAGTTGGCATAATACTGTAAAAGTTTACAAGTCTTATATTCTCCCTCACTTCGTTCGTCCGAATATACATGTAGATTAATTAAGCGCTAAATAATCAACAAACAGATGTGTCGTAAACAGAATGCTGCTCGCTAGCTCTTTATTTTTAATATATACACTTAAACCTCAAACCACATGACAATTCCAAATGATCTGTGACCCAAATCTAGGCTCCGACTGTCGCCCCGTGTTGAACCTGAAGTTTCCCCCTGAGGTGTTAAACGATTGGCCAAAGCCACGAAAACAGTCGTTGGCTGAGAAAGAACCCCATTGTCAATCATATGGCCTTGACCTGTAAGAACGCTTTCGTGCAGCCCGACCAACAGCATAACGCAACTTAGCAGCATCCTCAGTATCGTCCGCCAGGGGGTCATCCAGATATTCATGGACCCTATCCCACCCATGCCGATATTAAGAATCTTATTTCTGTGCTGCAATGTTGACTTTTCTTCTGTCACTATCTTGAGAGCTTTCGATAATTAACCTTTTTGCAAACACTGTTCTAATCCCATCAGCTTTGAAAGTCTATCCTGATTGAATCCAAACTGAATTGTATGTCCCTCGTGCTTGAATTCAAACGGGGCGTCAGGCACGTGCAAAGCATTCTTCGAAGAACTGGCCAATTTTTCAATGAGCGTTGTAATAGAATTAACAATAACTGAATTCTGCTTTTCTAAGGCCTTGTTTAACGAGGATCTAAACAAAGATACAGCTATTCGTTCGATAGACCCAAGTCAGAAGATTCCATTTGTATATCGTCCATTTTTTTTTACACAAAATGTATTTATACACAGTACATGTTCCTTACTACCTAACTTGATATTCCAAGAACAGCGAGCTTAGATATACGCATAACTCTGCGAGCTGCTATTTATACCAACAAATCACGTGACCCTAAATTTCGAACACGCAACAACTACGGCCGCACATAAGTATAATTAACTACTTTTGTCGGAGCAAGGAAGCGTATAATTCAGTTTAATGCTGCATAGGTGAAATTAGTCTTTCTGATCTAGGGCAAAAAATCAGACTATTATTGGCACAAATATTATCTTAAATATAACGTTGTTTTTTTTTTTTATTTATCATAAGTAGTTTGCATACTGAAAATGGAATCCTGATTTTTCTCCATTTTTCAGGACTGAGAGATCAAAAAGTGTCATTTTTATCCAACATACTTTCTCTACAGAAAAGAATAGATCTTGCTAAACAACTAGGAACTGAAATCTCTATCTGAGAAATTGCGCAAGGACTGAGCTACTTTTATGATTTATTGTGATCTCTCGATAATAAATTTTGTTGTGTTTTGTTAATTACTACTTTTTTATTATTTTCATATGAATAAAGGGGGGGGGTCTGGTGAAGAACAACATGGCCAAAACCATTCAGGTGAGTGATGTGGCCCATCGGCCTCCTGTTTCTTTGATTATTTTCAGTGTCTTAAAAATATCACCGTTTGTCCTTTTTGTAGAACGTGAGATTGCTCTGTCATTGATAGAACTTGAGCTAGCGCCGCCTGGATCAACATCATTATTTTATCATTTATTTCCATGGTGATATCTGGATATGAAATTTCGTTTTTTTCCATTTATCTAGGATCATGATGTAATTGATACCTTGTCTGATTCATTAGTTTGAGATTTGGTCAAGGAAGTCGGAATAAACATTATATCAAACAAATAAGAAAATCTTCAAATTAATTGTGCATATTTCCCTCGACTGAAATACATACAAAACAAACCACAAAACCTTAATTATAGTTTATGATATTTTTAACTAAGTTAGTATTTGGTCAACTTCTAACAAAAATTTTTTCGGCAACACTTGCCTAGATCGAGATGTCATGTTTTCACTACTTTTTCTAATAAATTGAATTAAGAAGTGTGATGATTTCGCATGTGATGATGATTTGTGAGGAACAAATATATCTTTACTATAATTATAGTACACTGTATAACGATTCAGCACGTCGTATTTGAAATATCAACCTTTTGATATGTATCCAATGTATTAAATATTCAATGCTTCAGCATGTGGAAACATATGAAACACACCTTTTAATACATGTGCTGTATATGTATGCATAGTGAAAATGATCAAACTTCGTCATCTTTGAACTCAGTAGGATCAAAGATAAAGATACTTAAGTACAAAAAGATAATAATATAATTTGAACTTCAAATTTACTCCAATATTTGTAACAAAAGTGAAAATCATAATCATATAATCATTATCTAATAGATAATGAATCATCGACCATCTATCAAGAATTGATCCATTTCCTGAAACATGTATGTTAGACTTTCGATGAGGAAGGAAAAACACTGATTCTGGTGATACCACAACCAGTGTATCAAGGGTAAGGTTGGATTTTATAGTTTTGCCGAATTCAAATAATTAAACGCAATTATACACGTATAAAGTTGACATAAAAAATTAAGCCAGAATTATGTGGCACCGTTTTTGGTATTTACTGCCAAAAAGTGATATCACCTATTCCAATAAGTGATATCACCTATTTAATTTGAATTGGTGATATCACCTATTCGAAAAGGTGATATCACTTATTCGAATAGGTGATATCAACTATTCGAATAGGTGATATCACCTATTCGTGCTGAATAGTTGATATCACCTATTCAAATAAGTGATAACACCTATTCAAATTGAATAGGTGATGTCCATATATTTGAATAGGTGATATCATCTATTCAGCACGAATAGGTGATATTACTTATTTGAAAAGGTGATTTCACCTATTTAAATTATTTATGAAATAACAACAGCTCCCAAGACTATAGATCCCTAAATCTTATTTACTTTCACTTTCGTTTTATAACTCATCATTCTAGGGGACAATAGATTACAGTTTTGCATTTAATTTTAATCAACCCCAATAGGAATTGTTGTTTGTTTTGCTCACATATTAATTTATTTCACTTCCCTTACCAAAATACTCACCTTCTGGCAAATTTTTCTGGCATTATGTCAGCAACATTGCAGCAACATTCTTGCAATACATTGCAACAACATTGCGGCAATATCGTTTTTCGTATGTAAATTAGATTTGCGGCAATATTGCCAGAAAAGTGTTGCGGCTTTATTGCGGCAATATTGTAGCAACATTCTGGCAGTATATTGCAGCAATATTGCAGCAGTATTGTTTTTCGTATGTAAATTAGATTTGCGGCAATATTGCCAGAAAGGTGTTGCGGCAATGTTGCTGCAAAGCAATTGCAGTACATGTATTATTTCAAGTTTTGCTGCAGAAATATTGGGGCAACACTGCAGTACTACCTAGTATATAAATTGTTATTTAATAGAAATAATGATCTACCAATCTAAAAATTAACAAACTGTGCTGAGAAACATAAAAATCAATAGCATAATAAGCTACAGAGTCAGTAAGAATCTTTGAAAAGATTTTGTTGAAAAAAGATGTGTTTTTGAAACACTTTGCCCTTAGCGGCAACAAAGTTTGAAAAACCATTTTTGATATATAGGTCACAGTCAAAGTCACAAGGTCATGGATCTTAGTGTCATTTGAAAGAACTTAATTAGTGGATTATGCATACTTAATATGAAGTCTCTATCTCTTATGGTTCAGAATTTATGGTGGAGGTTTGAAAAGGCTATTTTTAGCATATTGATCACAGTAAAGGTCACAAGGTCATTTACTTGGTGTTATTTGAAAGAGCATAATTAGTGGAGAATGCATACCAAATATGAGATCGCCATCTTTCATGGTTCAAAAGTTATGTCGAAGGTTCAAAAAATCTATTTTAAGCATATGGGTCACAGCCTAGGTTACAAGGTCAAAGACCTTGGTGTCATTTTAAAGACCTAAATTAGTTGAGTATGCATACTACATATATAGTATCTATTTCTCATGGTTCTTAAATTATGGTGAATATTCAACAAAACACTATTTTTAGCATATAGGTCACAGTCAAGGTCGTAAAGTCATTGACCTTGGTGTCATTTGAAAGGACTTAATTCGTGGAGTATGCATACCAAATATGAAGTCTCTATCTCTCATTGGTTTAAAAGTTATCACTTATGGCGAAGGTTAAAGTTTACAAACAGACAGGACAAAAACAATATGCGCCCCCAATCTATCAATCCGGGCACATAAAAAATGTGCATATAAAATTTTTTTTAAAATATGCCACTGTGAAAATGTCCAGCAAATATTCATTATTTTCAAATAACCTTAATTAGCTGCCAATCACATATTCCCCAATGCCAATAATCAGTATAATAATATATAATATATAGCTTGTTAAAAGAATATGGTTTTGACTTACCAAGTCTGATCCATGTACCGTGAAAACACAGTGGACATTCCTATAATTCTTTCAAAAGACCATGCCATGGAAACTGCTCAAATTTTTTTTTCTGGCTATTCCACATTATTCGTTTTAGCAGTCATCATGTCTAATCCTATTGTACATAATTAACAACTCCAATTAACTTGATACCATTCAATAATGAAGCAAAACATGCTTGCCTTTGAATTTTCCTCCAATTTATTTAAAAAGAGGAAGTAAATGACTGAGCATGCTCACAAATGCCTAATGGGTAATCCTAGATCTTCTGGTGACATTCTGGCAATACTGCCAGAAAGTTGTTTATGGCAGTATTGCAAAAATGTCACCAGAAGTTGTTGCAGCTAGCGGTGATATTTCACTAACCCAAAAAGCTTGTTTCTGGTGACAAAATTGTGTTGCTGCAATGTTGCCGCAATATAGCAGCAATATTGCTGCAATAAATTTACTCTGGTAAGGGTTATCTATCATGAAATCTTTAAGAAAAATTGGAAAAACGCCTGAAAACTGGGAAGTCCGAATTTTCTTGGTTCCAGTGGTAATCTGTATACTATAGGGAGCATTTTTATTTTATGTTGTAAGAAATTCCACTATTCACCTTTTCGAATAAGTGATATCACCTTTTCGAATAGGTGATATCACCTATTGAAAATGAAAAGGTGATATCACCAATTCGAATATATCACCTATTCGAATAAGTGATATCACCTATTCATATAGGTGATATCACTTTTTGCCAGTAAATACCAAAACGGCACCTCATACAGAATAGCCGTTGTGATGTCAGGAAAATCTTATGGAAAAGGATGTTTTAAAAGTATGTATATTAAGTTGGTAAATCTTACATATTTTTAAGATATAACAAGTTTTTATTTTATAACACATTTCACACAGTGTACTGAAACATTTTGACAAGTCCATCACTATATCCCAGCCACAGTGTAGACTTGTATAGGGACAGTGTGTATGGATAGTTCACTTCATTGTTTGTCAATAAGAACTTCAGGAACTTCCCGTCAGGGCTCAGTAGATGGATTTGCTTCTTGTAAGAGTCAGTAACAAGGATGTTACAGAGGGAGTCACACACTACATCGGTTGGATTAAAGTTATATGTCAGGTTCTGTCCACGGTAGACAGACTTCATACGACCAGAGGAAGAAATAATCACTAGATCACCAGTGTTAAGGCTTGTAGTGTTTACAACACAGATATCACTGTTACTGTTCTGTGTAACTCTAACTGGCATTATAAACAGTCTTGTTTGACCGTCCTCCTGGTATTCATACTCTTGGACATCAGCTCTCATTGTAATTTGTCTCAACAGACGTCTGCTGTGTGTCTCTACTTTATAATCATCTGATTCATAATCTCTCAATGTGACCAGTAGTCCACCGTCCACTGACTGACAGATTCCTAATGGTACCAGTGGATCTGTACTGATGACTGTCGAGACAGATCCTGATGCTGACAAACGGCCGATGGAATTTTTACTTAAGTTAGTGAAATAAACATTACCACTATCAGTCACACACATGTCACTAGTAGCAAAATTATATCTTAGTTTTATTTTTTTACCTTCTTTATTTATTTTTTCAGTGTAAGGGTACATTACATCTCGTATGTAAAAATGATCTTCACACAATGCCTCCAATACAATTATTATGTTATCTCCATATCTAAATGAACTTCTTTCAGTCAAACTTATATCATCTAAATCCAGAGTTTTTCCAACCATATGTTCCAGTACCGCATCAATGATTTCTCCATTCATGTATCTCACTGAATGTTCACAGTCCTTTATATCAACATCCAGACCAGACAGCAGTTGTGTCAGTTCTCTGTGGTTGTCAATCAAGCTGTAATCAGACATGGTGCTGTTGTTGTCCTCCATAAACTTTACCATCTCTTCTATTTCTTGCTTCTTTTTGTCCATTTCAGATTTCGTACTTTTCAATTTTTCATTTTTTTCCTCCAAATTGTCCTTCAATCTTTGTTCAATATTTTTTTTTACTTTTAATATCCTGGATATTATCTCATTACAATGCTTCTGTAGCTTTTTAATCTCAATGAAATGCAGTTCTTCATTTTTTGTGATCTGTTTTGAAAGCATCTCTATCTTCTTATCAATTCCAGGCAGATCCTCTTCCTTGCTCTTCCTAAGAAAATTAACTTGACCTCTACTTCTTTCGGTGGCTGCCGTAGGTAGTGTTTTCCAGTCATGAGTTCTATGAGTTCTATGATCTGTTTTAGCACACATAGCACAAATAATTTCATCACAGTCCTCACATATTATATCAAAAGGTAAATCATGGAATTCACACATCTTGATATGCACGAGCGGAGAGCCCACGGAATATTTTGGTTTAATCTCTGCCATGTGAGTTGAATTTTGGCTACCTTCAATGTAACTTTGAGTTAAATGTAGGTAGCTAATGCATTTGAAGTAGGTGGACATTTGGACTTTTAAATTGATAACATATTAACAAGATAACAATTCAAGTAGATGCACTATACACATGCATGTATCAACTTATATCAAGAATTTGTTTTAATCTAAGGCACAGTAATTTTAATTGTTTTAGAGAGAGAGAGTAAAATGTTTCTTGTTTCTTTTTTTCAATTTACAGAAATGTTGAAGGAATGTTTGGTAAATCAGACTTTGATGAGCTTCTACCTGGTGTGGATGCATTTAGTTTGATGACGTAAAATTTCGCCATTCCGTCTAGGTAATGTAACAAGGGGCGTTAATAAAAACATTATCAATAGCCAAGTATTTTATCACAACTGTCAGTGATATGAACGTAACTTTTAAATTTTAGGGAGATATATTGAGTTAATTAAATCACATAATGTATGATATAAATTCTGACAAAAACCCTGTTTGCTTTACAGGTGCTCCATTAGCTAATTATTCCGTCATCAATAACGTTGTTATTTAACAAGAGGTTCATGGGTCACAATGCAAACATGATTAACTTTAACCATGTTAATATTCACCAGATTTTCCCCATTGTAATACCTCTTGTGGTCTTACCCTATGCTCAGGGGTTATGATGTTGACAAGTTGGAATCGTCACTACCCCAGGATGCTTCCACATACATTTCAGCTTTTCTGGGCCTGTGGTTCTTAATTGAAAAGAAGTTTTCAAAAAGATTTTTCCTATATATTTGAATGTAAAACTTCGATTCCCTTTTGTGGTCAAGCCCTATCCCGGAAGTCTTGATTTTTTTAACAGTTTGGGTGTACACTACCCCAGGATGCTTCCACATAAGTTTCATTTTCCTGGCCCAGCTGTTCTTGAGAAGAAGTTTTAGCTCACCTGGCCTGGTGGCCATAAAACTTAGATGAGCTCACTTTTAATCTCAGTCTTATTTTTTCCAAAGGAATATATAGTGGAAAAGTGAGATCGAGGTAAAAAGTGAGCTTTTCTGATCAGAAGGATCAGGTGACAAAACTAGTATCTGGGACCCCCTTTTCCTATGATGAATTATATTAAATCCACAATCAGTGTGGTTATTTTCGAACAAGATTTAGAGCAAATTTAAATGACAGCTTCTGAATGGTGTCGAAAGTTATTATTTTAAGTAAATGTATACTGATTTTTGTTTTTTCTCCTAGTTAGTGCTCAGATGAGCTATGTTGCCGCTGTTTTTTGCTATATATTTCATTGAAAAAAACTTGGATTACCATTGTGATCACATCCTACCCCCAAGGGTCATGATTTGTTCAATATATAATAAACACTACCCAAGGATGCTTCATAAAGGCTTCGGGTTTTCTGGCCCAGTGTTTTTTTTTTTAGATTTTTCATTGACCTCATCCTATTTCGTCTAGCTGTTCAAGATTGATTATTTTCCCTTGTAAAGAAGCTGAGCCTTTTCAAACTCCTCTTCAACGATAAATGCTTTGTATATATCTAGATTGGTATATTTAATGCATGGCCTTTGATAATGTCCCGGGGTCTTGCATTTAAGACCTGGGCCTAACAGCCCGTTATCTTGGATGGAGTCTTGTGTTTTGGCCCTCGCCCCTGATGATAACCCAGAGGTCAGACAGAAAATTCTCCTGGGGCTAAACTTTTACGGCAATGAATACCGGTACTCGGTTGGAGGGGGGGGGGTCCTATCGTTGGCAGCCAGTAAGTCTATATCGGCCATGCTTTACCATAATATATCTGTGATAAATATTTACTGTAGAGTCGATTTTCAGCGGTTCACAAATTTAGCATATTAATTCATCTACAACATATATAACAATGCATTATTCAAATTTTATTTTAGTAAAACAAGTTCTGTGCACCTGGATTGCATCATTGTTTTAACATGTTTGACATGTATCACTGGTTTATGAATATTTAATTTCCATAAAGATATATTTCTTTCGGATATTTAGAAATTTTAAAGAAATTCTATATGGGATGAAGATTCAGAAGAGCATGCACAGAATATAAGTAAGTAGAGAGGACAAAACTCAGCATAATGCTGTGCAGTTAACAAGTCTACACTACTGCTTCCAGGGCAAGAGAACATGAAAGATTTGATATGATGCTGTATAGGTTAAATTCGCACTGGTCTAGGGCAAAAGCATAATTTTATACTTGGCACAAAGTTCCTTCTAGTTATCAACTGCAGGTTGCAAACTTCACTATTGAATCCCACATTTTTTCTTTTCAGAACTTACAGATCAAAAAGTGTCATTTTTTACCCAACATTACTTTCTCTACAGAAACAATAGAACTAGGAACCAAAACAACTAGGAACTGGAATATCTATCTGGGAAATTGGACAAGGACTGGACTATTTTTATAATGTATTGTGATCTCTAGCTAGTGGTGTTTTGTTAATATTTTCTTTGATCTATACTCAGTGTCTTTTTTAAATGGTTGTGTCCTTTCGGTAGATTGATTAAATGCACATTGTTTGACACCGAGACGGCAATTTTTCAGACATATTTCGGCGGATAATTTTGGAAGAAGACTCGGTCATCGATAGAGCTGGAGCTGCCAAGATCACATTGCATTATTCTAGACTAATTAAGTGTTATTTCTATCTTGGTATCTTGATTTACAGTTTTACATTATTCATTTTATGTGGTATGATCGAATTTCATTTTTTGAATGGCAGCTTATTTGTAGCAAAATAAACTAGAGGTACTGTGAGCAATGAGCTCACTAAATGATACCGCCGAATCCCATATGAATAAATAAGGATTGTCCATATTTTGTTGTGGGAAACTCAAAATATGTGTCGGATCGAAAAATAAAATAAGAAGTTCATATAGCAATATGTAATGAAGATTCTGAGAAAGTTTCATCAAATTTCATTCAGTGGTATGGGAGGAGTTGCGGATAAGAGATGGGTATCCCAAAGCGTAACAGACAGATGGACGGACGGACGAACAGACAGCTAGAAGTACAGACGGACGAACGGACAGACATAACGATTACTATATACCCTCCCGCTTTTCAAGGGGGATGGGGTATAACAAATACAAATATGCGCCTATGATGAGGATATTTGAACAATAAATAAACTAGAGGTACTGTGAGCAATGAGTTCACTAAATGATACCCCGCCTCCCATATGAATATAATGGCATTGTCCGTGTTTTGCTCTGGAAAATCAAAAATATATGTCAGATCAAAAAGTAAAATAGGAGGTGCACAATGGCAATATGTAATTAAGAATCTGTGAAAGTTTCATTAAATTCCCTTCAGTGGTATGAGAGGAGTTGTGGATAAGAGACGGGTACCCCAAAGCGTAACAGACGGACAGACGGGAATACCGATTACTATATACCCTCCCACTTTTCAAGCGGGGGGTATAAACATATATTTATTATTAAATTTCATATTATCTTGATTCAGGATGTGTCATATGAAATATCAACCAATCGTATAAGATTTTCAATGATTCCGTGGGTGGTGAAATTTGAGATAAAAATCCTGTGATATGTTTAAGATTCGAAGTTTTACTGTACATGCATTATGCATTGTTGTAATAGTATACAAAAAATTTAACTCATATATACATGTAATTGAAAAAAAAACATCACATAAGTATCTGAAACAAATATAAACTGCATCCAGATCGGTGTTTTTACAGAATAAGTTTTTTGACGACAGATTTTCCGTTATTTCCCGATCATGACAAGGATCACACAACGGATGTTAACGGTCAGCAGGGGATGTTCACTCCTCCATGGCATCTGATCCCACCTCTGATGTTTCGGAGGTCCGTGTTTGCTCTGCTCCTATTTCATATTGTTTTATGGACTTTGATATTGAATACTGTTCGTTATCTCCATATACCCGGTACTTCTTGTACTATACATTTCACATTGTGTACTGAAACACTTTGACAATTCCTTCTTGGTATGCCACCCACAGTGTAGACTTATATAGTGATAATCTGACTGGACTGTTCACTTCATTGTCTGTCAGTAAGAACTTCAGAAACTCTCCGTCAGGACTCAGCAGATGGATCTGTTTGTTGTTAAGGTCAGTAACAAGGATGTTACACAGGGAGTCACACACTACATCACCTGGACCAAAGTCCTTTGTTAGGTTCTGTCCACGGTAGACAGACTTCTTACGACCGGAGGACGACATAATGATTAGTTCATCTGTAAAGAGACTTGTACGGTTCAGTACACAAATATCACAGTTACTGTAAGGAGTTGCGGATAAGATATGGGTACCCCAAAGCCTAACAGACGGACGGACGGACGGAAATACCGATTACTATATACCCTCGCACTTTTCAAGCGGGGGGTATAAAAATATATTTATCATTAAAGTACATTCTATCTTGATTCATGATGTGTCATATGAAATATCAACCAATTGTATAAGATTTTCAATGATTCCGCGGGTGGGTGAAATTTGAGATAAAAATCCTGTGATATGTTTTAGATTCGAAGTTTTACTGTACATGCATTTTGCATTGTTGTAATGGTACACCAAAAAAATGTAACTCATATATACATATAATTGAAAAAAAGAAACATCAGATAAGTATCTGAAACAAATATAAACTGCATCCAGATCGGTGTTATTACAGAATAAGTTTTTTGACGACAGATTTTCCGTTATTTCCCGATCATGACAAGGAGCACACAACGGATGTGACCGGTCAGCAGGGGATGCTCACTCCTCCATGGCATCTGATCCCACCTCTGATGTTTCGGAGGTCCGTGTTTGCTCTGCTCCTATTTTATATTGTTTTATGGACTTTGATATTGAATACTGTTCGTTATCTCCATATACCCGGTACTTCTTGTACTATACATTTCACATTGTGTACTGAAACACTTTGACAATTCCTTCTTGGTATGCCACCCACAGTGTAGACTTATATAGTGATAATCTGACTGGACTGTTCACTTCATTGTCTGTCAGTAAGAACTTCAGTAACTCTCCGTCAGGACTCAGCAGATGGATCTGTTTGTTGTTAAGGTCAGTAACAAGGATGTTACACAGGGAGTCACACACTACATCACCTGGACCAAAGTCCTTTGTTAGGTTCTGTCCACGGTAGACAGACTTCTTACGACCGGAGGACGACATAATGATTAGTTCATCTGTAAAGAGACTTGTACGGTTCAGTACACAAATATCACAGTTACTGTTCTGTGTGACTCTGCCTGGCAATGTAAACAGTCTAGTCTGACCGTCCTCCTGGTACTCATACTCATGGATGACGTCACCTGTCACTGTGATGTGCCTTATCAGACGTCTGCTGTGTATCTCTAATGTGTAGGGGTCTGATTCCTCATCTAATAAGGTAACCAGAAGTCCCTCGTCCACTGACTGACAGATTCCTCCTGGTACCAGTGGATCTGTACTGATTACTGTAGAGATAGATAATGATGGTGTCAGACAGCTGATGAAATGGTTACTAAAGTCAGTGAAAAAAACATCACCGTTATCAGCCACACACATGTCATTAGCGGCAATATTATATATATGATATATTTCACCTTCTTTGTTTACTTGTTCGGTGTAAGGTGACTTTAGATCTCTTATGTAGCAAAAATCTTCACACAATGACTCCAATAAAAGTATCATATTATCTCCATATTTAAATGAGTCAGTTTCAATCAAACTGATACTAGTTAAATCCCGAGCATTCCCTATCATATTCTGTAATATCTGATCACTGATTTCTCCTTTAACGTATCTCAATGAATGATTACAGTCCTCTATATCAATATCCAGGCCAGATAACATTTGTGTCAATTCTTTGTGGTTGTCAATCAAGCTGTAATCTGACATGGTGCTGTTGTTTTCTTCCATGAACGTTGCAATCTTTTTAATTTCTTTTATTTTTTTGTCCATCTCAGATTTCGTACTTTTCAATTTTTCATTTTTTTCCTCTAAATTGTTTATCAACATTTGTTCAGTATGTTTCCTGATTTCAAATAGCCTGGCCATAATACCTCATCAACATGTTTCTGAAGGTTTTTAATCTCAGAGTCACAAATTTCTTCATTTTCTGTCATCTGTTTTGATATCTTCTCTATCTTCTCATCAGTCTCAGGTAGATCCTCTTCTTTGATCTTTGTCAGAAATTTAAGCAGACCCCTCCTCCTTTGGGTGGCTGCCGTTGAAAGAGTACTCCACTCGTGATTTCTATGGTCTGTTTTGGCACACTTTGCACATATGAATTCAATACATTCTTCACATATAATATCAATAGCTAAATCGTGGGATTCACAAGTTTTAATGTGCACCAGCGGAGAACCCAGAGAATATTTTGGTTTACAATCTGCCATGTTTGTTACAAGGTGGCTACCTTCATTGTGGACTTGTGAAGGAAGTTGAATGTTGGGAGCTAATGCACTTTGAAGTATGTGGACATTTGGACTTAAAAACTGATAACATATCAACAAGAAAATGATTCAAGTAGATGCACACTATCAAATTATTATCAAGAATTTACCCAAATCTAAGTCCAAGTTTTTGGAGCGTTTTTAACCCCTAGATACGAGAAAGAAAAAAGTTTGATGAATAAAATATTTGTGGTTTTCTTTTATATAAATTTACAGAAATGTTGAAGGGATGTTTGGAAAATCCGACTTTGATGAGCTGCTACCTGTTGTGGATGCATTTAGTTTGATGACATATGATTTCTCCAATCCGTCTAGGTATTGTTGCAAGAGGCATCATTTAAGGACTACGAAACGTTAAAATTTCATTGTTCCCTGATTAATTTCAAGTTGTTAAAAGATCTTTTTGCTGTTTTATAATCCCTGCTGCACACCTACTCTAAATTAGTTTTGGTGAAATACAAACTAAAATCATGCTTAATATGCCTTTTTTTCTTTTAAAAAATACAAAGATTTTCTCATTTAATATCTGTTCAAAACTCCTGGTTATGTATGCTGATTTTCGCGTATGCACTAAGAATATCTTTGATGCAATGATTTGAATGAAATTGAGAATTGGGGCCTATCTAAGAAAATTACCAATGGAAAAGTTAATTTGTAAAGTTTTAGGACATGTACGTTGCGTACGTATGTCCTTAAAGAATTTTACCGATAGTCAAGTATTTTATCACAACTATCAGTATAATATAAAAGTAATTGTTAATTTTAGGTACATCTAGGTAATTAATCTAATCTGTCAAGCACACATAAAAGATTATTAGAATGTTGACAAAAATCTTCTTTGCTTCATAATTCCTCCATTAAGAATTATTCAATCATGGTATGATGTTGTAATTTTAACAAAAATTAATTTATAAACTTTTATTGCATGCACATAGCCTTAAACAATATCTCATTTTTTAGATCATAACCTAACAGCCCGTTATCTTG
Source organism: Saccostrea glomerata (assembly GCA_003671525.1). Taxonomy (NCBI): domain Eukaryota; kingdom Metazoa; phylum Mollusca; class Bivalvia; order Ostreida; family Ostreidae; genus Saccostrea; species Saccostrea glomerata. Next base: position 1,295,505 of record PRKT01000086.1, on the reverse strand, counting down.
TATGGATTCCTGGCCCTCGCCCCTGATGATGACCCAGAGGTCAGACAGAAAATTCTCCTCGGGCTAAACTTTTACGGCAATGAATACTGAGTACTCAGTTGGAAGGGGAGGCCCTATCGTAGGCAGCCAGTAAGTCTATGTGGGTCTTTGCTGCATCATATATCTGGGATAAATATTTTATACAGTCGACGTTTTTAGCGGTTCATACATTTAGCAAATTGATATATATATATATACAAGACTACCATTACATTTGGCAGATGTAATTTTGATGAATCATAAAGATTCAGTCGACTATACAGCAGGATATAAATAAGTATAGAAGACAAAATTCAGCATAATGTAAACACGTCTAAACTACTGCTTCCATAGCAAGGATGCATAACAAATTCAATATGCTATATAGGTAAAATTCTTTCTGGAGTAGAGCAATAGCATAATTTTATTCTTGGCACATATTGTATTTTATCTGAGTTCCTTTTAGTCATCATCTGCAGATTGCAAACTTGACTACGATTCCAAAATTTTCTCCTTTCTTCCCCAACTGACAGAGCAAAATGTGTCTTTTTTTTTTACCCAACATTACTCTCTACAGAAACGAATAAATCTGGCTAAACATAAGGGTACAGGAAGTAGATCAAGGACTGGACTACTTTTATGATTTATTGTGATCACTTGATAATAAATCTTGTTTTTTAATAACTGCTTCTTTTTCTTTGATTACTAGAATCCTTGTTGTCTTCTTATGAAAAATTGTCAACATGATTTTGTCCATTTGGTAGATTACTTGGATTGTTATTAATTGAACCGGAGCTGCCGGGAGGATCAACTTATTGCAATGTTTCAGTGTCCTTTCACTCATGATATCTGGATTTAAAATTTTGCATTTTCATTTATATAGCATTATATAATGACAACATATCTGATTAATAATTTTAAGTTTTTGATTACGTATGGAAGTCAGAATTGAAATAATACTAATTAAGAAAGAATTCAAATTAAATATGCATTTTTTCTTTTACTGAAATAAACACAAAATTAGCCACAAAACTTTATATATAGTTTTAATTAAAGGATATTTGAAGAACAGATAAGAAAATATTTTTATTATCATAGTCCATAAGACAATGTATTCTGATAAAGCATATGGTATATGACCTATCAACCTTTTAATACATATCCAATGTAGAAACATCCTTGCAACGCAAGAACTCATGAGTCAACACATTGTCGTTTGACCCCTGGCATATTTCCTTCAATATTCGTGGGCTGACTGAAGCGACATGTTCTGGAAAAATTATAAATTTTGAAGTTTTTCTTATCTCTCAGCCAATCACATTAAGCCATTCTAAGACAACTCGTAACAGAACGTTTAAGGTGTCAACCAAATCCTTTTTATACATTATCTGTTTATGAAAGCTTCAACTTGATTGGTGCTTCTCAATGAGAGAAGCAAGCCCTAATATTTCTAATGAAATACCCGGTATGACGGGTGTCGAACAGCAACCTGTTGACTTGTTACCCCTGGCATTGCGAGAATGTTGTATAAAATAATCAATGATTCAGCATGTGGAAACATGAGACAAAAACCTTTAAATACCTACTCAATATACATGTGTATGTATGCATAGTGGTCTTCTTTAATCTTTAAACTCAGTGGGATCAAAGATAAAAATACTGGATTACTTATAAAAAAAAATTATAGGCAATGGGAATTTAAATTTACTTCAGTAAATTCAACTGTTTTCAAGATGTCAATATTTGTACGTGTATTTAAACAAAAAACATCCGAGAAACATTAGCAACACTACACCCAGATCAGTGATATAATTGTGTACAAAAGTAACTACAGAATAAGTATTATGGCACCCTTGATACATAAACAACTTTTCTCAGATCTAGAAATATTATGGCTTACTAACTACATTGAATTTTTTTTCATAATACTTGTAACTGTAGTCAAACAAAAGAACTTATCAAAAATATATACAAGTAGCTGTGCACCAATTCATGGTACATGTATATGAGTAGAACAAAAAAAGGCAAACTGTAGCAGTGCAAATGTTATTGCTTTTATAACAAACTTATTTACCAATATGGATATAGCAATAACTTTCCATTACCTAAATGTAGAAATAAGTGCCTCAAATGAAAATCAGACATCATTAACAATTCATTAAAGCTTGGTGACAATTACAATTTTCAAGAACATATTCTTATGAATCATCAAAAATTACAGTGTCTTGAAAAAATATTCTTCCATTCTTTCAAAAATGTAAATAAAGTGCCCCGCCACAGCATGATACGCCCGTCAAATATGTTGTTCAATAATCATAAATTGGTAAAGGTGCAAAAAAATCAGATAACCTTGATTAACAGATTGACACAGATTTCAATGATCTAATTTCAATTTCTTATCATGTTTAAAATATTGTACATACATCTCTAAGAGACTTACAGTGTAGGGATTAATTATAACAAATAATACATCATATAATTCTAAACTGGCTGTGTTAGAACTTAACAAATATCCATCTGCAGCTTTTAATTGTTAATTGCATAATTTTCTGGAATAATGGAAATGCTACAGTCTAACAAAAAAATCAAAAATACATTATTCTTTAGACTATAAAATTCTAAGTGAGACATGACTGCAATTTGTTGCAAATATATAAAAATTGAAATGTAATTTTTTTTCAATGAACACATGTATAATTAGTTTTAATTATATTATACAATACTAATTTAGTTTTCATATCATACACTAAAACATCAATTTGTTTTAATTACATTACACTAATTGAAAGATCTTTATCTGGGCTATTGCCATCAAGAACTCTTAATAAACAGAAGCAACTATGAGGCCATTTCTTTTTGCCCAACTCCCAAGAGATAACAGCTGAATTAACAGAGATGCTCTTAGACAACCAGTTAACTCCTGACAATAAACTCATTAATTTCTCTCTAATTTGACATGCAATTTCTGCTATCAAAATTTTTCTTAACCAGTGCTTGATAATTATGTCCATGGGACAAACTGAATTCCTCTCAAAACAGTAACATTTGTTACAGATTGCTGTAAAGTATATAATGAAAAAATAAGTTTTTACTTGATTTAACATTTTTAAATAAGGATACAACTATATTTTTACATTTTTTAGGATTATGAAATTTAAAATTTTAAAGACTTAGTTTTTTTTAAAAATTCACTTAAATTTAAGGTCACAGTGACCTTGAAATAGGCCGTGACACACCTTCTACCTTAGATGTATAATTTTGCCAAGTTTGAAAGCTCTAGGTCTATTAGTTTTCTAGTTATGAGCCGGACAGGATTTTTCCATATTTGGCCATAGCATCTTTATTAAAGGTCACAGCGACCTACTTTTTGCGCGACACACCGTCTACCCAAGAAGTATCAACTGTCAAAGTTTGATAATCCTAGGTCTAATAGTATTCAAGTTATGAGCCGGACACGAATGGACAGACGGACAGACGGACGGACGGACATGAAGCCTATAACATAATACGTCCCGTCTTAAGACGGGCGTATAAAAATGGACATACTGGTGGAAAATGTTCTTTAAACTCCCACTGATCATCCAATTATCTATGCGAGACAGCAATGTACCGTATTTCTATCGTGAAATCCCACAATGAGACAGCATTCAAACTCTAATCAGAAATCTAATGACAACTACTGATTCGATGCACACGCGTCCATTTGCAAATTATGTAAACAGTTAATTAACCAGATTTCTACTCCTCCCGTTCTACATTCTCTTCCTCCTCTGACACCTGTTCCTGTGACAGTGGGAGAGAAACGTGTCTGAATTCCATTTTTCCTTTCGTGAAATCCTCCACTATATGCCCCCCGCCATGGAGGAGCCACTTAGTGGTGAGTAGTCCCTCCACTCCTACAGGACCACGGGCATGAATTCTGCTGGTGCTTATACCAACCTCAGCCCCTATGAAAAAAAATAAAAATACATGTATTTTTTAAATCAGTTAAATCCCTCCTCTTAGTTTTCATCCCCAATGATTATTGACTGCTGTGCATGGACAAATTCTACAGACAGAGTTATCCCTCTTCTAACATAAATTTAAATTCATAATTCTGCAAAACCTCTTTGTTTTCAGTTTTCCAATTTTTTTTTTTCAATTTCTGTTACTTTACAGAAAGAAAAAATATGTATATTTATTGGATTGTCACTATACACCTAAAATGAAATTACAGAAAATTGTAAAGTACTACCACCTGGAAATAAGTAATTCTACAGATGTACTGCAAAACATGACTTACCTAGACCGAATCTGTAGCCATCAGCAAACCTAGTACTAGTGTTGTGAAACACACAGGCACTGTCTACTCCCTTGAGAAAAACCTCTGCAGTGTTTTCTGTATTAAATAATAGTGATGCTTATGAGAACATTTTTTCTGTCATTAACTATCACAATTTAACCAGCAATGGTCATCTTTGACCATGAATTAATAGCATCTATGGACTTTGGAAAACCTCATGGACATATTCCTCGTATATATATTTTATTCATAAAGATGCATGGAAACAAGCTAATTAATTATTGTAAAAAGAATGGATGGGATAGGTTATGTTGAAGACCATAAACCATTTAGTGTCATGGGAAAGAACTTTATTCGGTAATAACCAATATTTTCCCCCCAAAATCAAACTTAGATGGAGATATATTTAATTAAGTTCTTAAACAGGGGAGTATATACTGACTTCAAAGCACTGAATATTTTCATATGTAATGACGCCATATGTACGTAATGACGTCACAAACATGACGTAAATTTCAGTTTTTTATGAATTTTACAGAAAAATGTACATATTTCGTCGATATTTTGAGTAAAAGTCACCAAGCGCATGTGTGTTCAGGATCAATATTTTGATATAATGTGTAGAATGATAATATCAATGAAATATGTAAATATTGTTCCTGAACAAACTTGCGCTCTGTTAATTTTAAAGCTAAAATTGTTGAAATTTTGTCCATTTTGTCCTCTTTCTGAAAAAGGATATAAAATCGGACTAGTTTGTGACGTCATAAAAACAAAATTTGTGAATACACTGCTTTGACACTATAATATTTTCTGTTAAGTTATATTTCTCATACAATTTATTGAATTCAGCACATTTCAGGAAGTTTTCAAAATTTGACTTTTGTGGGGGCAAATATATTCAATATACCGCATATAGTTCTTTGTACAAGGGTGTGAGGGGTGTATGATTTAACTAGATGGATCACTCACTATGGCTGGTCACTATGGTGTCAGTGTGACTGCTGCTGTACTTATTGATGTGGCGGATGGCGTCGCGTACGTCATCAACTAGCTCTATGGTGACAGACAAGTCCCCATACTCCGTGTGTAGGGAAGGGGCCGGTGGGGGGCCAAATTTTAGGGCAGAGGACAAGCGGGGACCAGAGTAGATCTTGACCTGTTGTGAAACAAAAAAACATGAAATGTCATTGGATTAGACTTTGCTTTTATATATAATGTACATAAAAGGAAATTTTAAAAAATAAAGCAAATTTAAAGAACAAAGCATATTTTCTTAAACAGAATCATGATTGGGAGAATTTAAATGGGGCAAAATTGTTTGCAAGTGCAAAAGATGAAAATAACATGGGGCGAAAATAACCTGTATACAATAATTTGACAATTTAATATATGGTAATCATTTTAACTTACAAGAGTTCTTAAGAGAGCAAATTACAGCAATCATAAGTTTAAAGTTTAATTTTATATCTTTTGTAAGTGTATTTCAAATATCCTTTAGCCCACTTTTTCTTAAAAGTATCCTTGGCTAGGTGGAAAGAAACTTTACTAATGGTACTGACTGCATCCTTTCTGTTGAGATACCATTTTCTACCTACCCCCTCAGATTTCAGCATATCAAACAAATCCTCAAAAAACGGTGTTCTGAGATGTGCCTTGTTGACCAGTATGGTTTCTACGGCATTACAAGCGGCAGGGTAGTCTGTCTTGGAGTCCCGCACTAAAATAAATACGATAAAAACTGTCCTCAAATAATCATCTTTATTGCTGTAAAATAACTTGATTGTAAAGCAATAAATATTCCTCATACCAAGAAAAATAAATGTCTACTTAATCAAAAGCTAATAACCTGAAATCAAGAATTTTCTTCTCAAAAAATTATTTTCCTGTTCTTAGTAGTATTTTAATATCTATTTCTTAAAAATCAATGGGGAAAACTCAATTTCAAATTGAAATTCAAAAATCAATAAAAGAAAAATATAATAAGGCTACCTAAAATTGAAATTCTGATTCTCAGGCCTGGGCACATCCGTTTTGAGGTAGCCGCATTGCTAATTTTATTGTATTTTTGATAAAATATAAAAAGTTGGTACATGTATTGCAGAGACCAATCCGGAAAAAAAAGTTCTGTCTTGATGTTTTCGTAGTTTAGTACACATGTACTCAAATATCACTTCCGGTAGCCAGTTGCAAAGAGATTTTGGCTACTTCGTTTGAAAATACTTTCGAAGATGATTGCCTACGATGTTCACACACTGATAAGCAATGGATAACACAAACCCTTTGAACAGATATTGAAAGTATATCTGGAATAATAAAAATTATATTTTAAAGAAAATTCAAAAAAATTGAAAATAAAAAAATACCTCCCTCATCTACTTTATTGCCAATAAAATGATAAATAAAATGCCGTCCTCCTGCATCTGTTTTGAAGAAAATTGGCCTGAAAACCAGAGAATTAAATTTATATAGCCTAAAAAGGCTACATAAATTAATTCTCTATTCTCAGTCCAATTTCCTCCAAAACACATAAGAGCGTAAGTTTATGATATAAATTCTATACTTTCCATGTCTGATCAATGGATTTGCATTATCAATAGCATTATCTTCAAATGTATTTTTAAATGAAGTATAGCCAACACTGTTATAGCCAACACTGTTTGCAAATGGCTACTGGAAGTGACATTCGAGAACTAAACTACAAAAAATTGAGGATGTATCTTTTTTTCCAGATTGGTCTCTGCATTTCCAACTTTTTATTTTAGGATGTCCATCTGTCTAGCTGTACATCTGTCTTTCTATATACCTGTCTGTCTGTTACGCTTTGGGGTATCTATCTCTTATCCGCAAATCCTCTCATGCCACTGAATGAAATTTGATGAAACTTTCACAGAATCTTTATTACATAATGCCATTGTGCATTTTGATCCGATACATATTAAGGGTTTCCCATAGCAAAACATGGACACTGCCATTATATTCATATAGGAGGCAGGGGGTATCATTTAGTGAGCTCATTGCTCACAGTACCTCTAGTTTTATCAACAATATGATAAAATATGGAATGCAGCTACTTCCTAACATACATGTGTGGGCCTGAAAACTGTCATTTCAATTTTATGTAGCCTAATATGCATAAAATTCAACAGAACATTACCAATGTTGAGTGCCATCTGCTCGTCCATGTCCTGGTCAATATAAACATGACATATGCCCTCGCTGTGTCCCAGGACGGGAATGCCCTGGCTGAGCTTCTGTATCATACTGACCAGCTCGTTAGAGCCGCGGGGAATAATCAGGTCGATGTACTGCTTCAGTTCCAGCAGAGACTCAATCTGCTCACGCGTGCTCACCTACAGTACAGGAATTATTAACACTGAATACTTCTAACATGAATTGAAGATTTATTAAAAATGTGGAAATGTTTTCAATATATTTTTGGCATGCATATATTAAAGATTCACTTAAAATGTGGAAATGTTTTTAGTGATTTGTCTTAATGCTGTAATTATAAATCAATACTATCCTTCATTTTAACCTAAAAAGAAAAGAGTATCATGTTTTAAAATTCTTGACAGCGATCTTTATAGTGAAAACATATGACATTCTCCTTTACCTTTTCAGGTCAAGACAAAGATACACTGTGGACAAACAAAAATAATATTCCTAAATCTCCAATACCCAACCAAGACACTCTGTCATTAGTTGGTCTTACCAGTGAAATGGTTTCCCTGGGAACAAATGGTTCCAGAGCTTCCTGTACCAGGGAGTGGAGGATCTGGTTGCTATGATACGCTTCCTTCCCTCCCTTTAAAAGCAGAGCGTTGCCACTAGCGATGGATAGAGCTGCTACCTAAAACAAACATTAAAGACACATGTATGTCAGAGATTCCTGTGAGATAAATAATGCTGTTACCTAAAAGATGTTCTCAAAAGATCACAGTTTATTGTTAGCCACACATTTACTGCTGTTTAATTTTTTTTTAAAATTTGTGATAATCCTTTTGTGTATGAAACAAAACTCCTGTATAAACACTCTGGTGCAAGTTTAAACAGCAATCATGAGAAAAATCTCTATCATACTAAAACTTTCACAGAACATTTCTTTTTCACACACCTGGGGTAGGCAGTCTGGTCGTGACTCAAAGATCACCAGAAGGACCCCTATTGGGGTCGTGACCTGTTTGAGTTCAAGGCCGTCTGCTAGTAGTGTCCTCCTGATGACCTGACCTACGATGTTGGAGCTCTGGTTGGCGATCTGTTTCAGTCCCTCATGGAGTGTGTGTAGCTTCCTCTCACTCAAGATAAGGCGAGACACCATGGTCGGCGCAAGGCCTACAAATCAAAATACACTCTGAAATTATATTGTTTGCTCTTTTTCCAAAGTTCAGTACTATTGAACGACAAATTTATTGACTGATTTGTATTCAAGATATACTACCCACTGTGCCTCTATATTTTTTTGCAAATTGTTTCCATGAAATTACTACATGACCTTTTTGTTATCCAATTCTGAACTTCAACATGGCCATCTATTTAGTCCTATAATATGCCCCTACTTAGCATTTCTTCGAATCTATACCAATCATGACTGGATTAGGCATCTCAAAGTCCATATGCTGTCAGCTCATAGAACCTCCTTAAATTTTTGAGTAATTTCACATTCCTACCTGACCTGTCAAGACAGAGATTTGTGCTTGAGCACCTGAGTATATCTCTGTCTGTTTTGTCATATTTACATTCATACCTTGTGTGTTTGGTATCTTTATGCGACTTGATGTCTGTATGCCCCCTCTTGACGGTAAGACATCCCTATAACGTCTCTATGATGTCAGCAATGTGAATTTACTTGATGTCTTTGGTTCTTTATGATCCTACCTGATCTGTTACCCATCTCCATCTTTCTGTGGGACTTTGCTATAATTTATACAATACTATTTTAATTTGTATAAACAATAGTGAGACCTAACCTGAATTGCTGGGTTTCATTTTGATGCTGTGTGCCTTTCTTTCCTTACCTAACTCATTCTTTCTCTACGTTTAATTGATCTCTATGTCCAAACCTGACTTGTTAGGCATCTTTATTCCTAGCTGACTTACCCTGTCTGAATCTCTGTCTGATTTGTTGAGTTTCATTATATGTTCCCCTGAGATTTGCTAAAGACCCTTTTTCTATGACATATTTTCCCTAGGAGTTATTCTCCTTAGCCACCATATTTAGGGCAACATTTCCAGATCCATTCATTATTCAACCAAGTTCAATTTGTTATACTGGTTTCTGAGGTAAAGTTAACACTATTTTTCTTAAGAATATATGTTTGTTAAAGCCTCTATTAATTCATGATTATAAGATTGTAAATATTTAAATTTTTTGCTCAAAGAGGTAAATTCACTACTTTGCCCTACAAGATGGCGGCCGAGGGGGAAAACTCCTAAGCAAAATATGTCATAGGAAAAGGGTCCATTTCTATCCAACTTGTCTGTAAGTTTACCTGTCAGGGACTTGTAATCTTCTTTCCAAACTCTCTATCTTTACTGATTTTTCTGCGTCCTTACCTGACTTGTTCACTAATTCTACATCTTTACTGATTTTTCTGCATGTCTACCTGACTTGTTCACTAATTCTACATCTTTACTGATTTTTCTGCATGCCTACCTGACTTGTTCGCTATCTCTATGTCTTTACTGATTTTTCTGCGTGCCTACCTGACTTGTTTGCTATTTCTATGTCTTTACTGTTGGCGTCCAGGATGTCTCTCTGTCTCTCTATCAGAAGATCTGCCAGTTTGGTTATAATCAGATGTTTCTGTTGTGGAGCCAGTGTCTGCAACACTCTGCCACCCTCTCGGGCTAAAAATTCAAAATTTCAAAAGACTTGATAAATAATTCAGCTTAATCTAGAGAAGTTAAAGAGGAAAAAATTCAGTAGTTTTAATGTGATAGAACCCACAATGAATGGGCTACTAATGAATTCAGATTTACAACAATTTTTTTTCCTCTAGCTTTTAAATGTATAAAAATTTGTAAGATAGACATATTATTATAACTTATGCTGAAAACAAATTAAAATTGTGCATCCATGATGCTTTGCTATAATTATAAGCATGATTTACTTCTTTCTTTCAATCAGTTTTGATAAAAACAGAGAACTTGGAGAAAAGGCATGCCATTAAACAATTTTTTTTCATTTTATTATGAGCTTGCCCAACACTTAAAGACCTTCATAATTCTGATCAAGGAGAGGGGAAAAGTTTAATAGTTAGTAAATCAAGCCTACCTTGCATTGCCATTAGTTCAACTGGAGCACTCTGAATTTTGGATCTGGTGAAAAATGTTCCCACATTTTTGCCCGTCACAATGTTATAAATAGCCCGATCCTCATGCCCATTACAAATAACAACAGAGGTGCCTTTTTCTAATGCCCAAGATGCTGCTCTCACCTACACAAATATAAAATGTCATTTAAAGAAATAATTAATAAATAATAATAATAACATTTGTATAGCACCCTATTTAGAATAAATTACTCTAAGGCGCTGAACAGACAGTATTTCAGATATACAAGTAGTTAGATACAACACAATAATCATAAAAACATAAAACCTAAATTCATTGTACGATATCGTTACTAACATAAGAGTAAGTTAAAATTATAAGCTGCTAGACTAAGATCAACTTGAGATCAACTTAAAAATTCCACACAATACAGGTTGTGCCCAAATAAATAGTCTGAGGACAATAAAACTCGATAACTTGTTCAAAATAAAAAATTACACGTCGTATGCAATCTTAAAAAGATGAGTCTTAAGATCTTGTTTAAAAGCTAAAATGTCGTCTGGAACAGAGTTAGTAATGCAAAATAGTTTTTATCTTTTTTAATAGCAAATAGTCTTTTTGGAAAAACTGGAATAGAAGAGACAAATTAAGACAGAGAAAGAAAAGAAGAGGCCCATGAGCTTTCAGATCAGTTGAGCTACAATAGTAAGAATGGAGAGAGAGAAGAAAGTAATAAGTACTGGTTTTTTCTCCATTATCCCCTATCCCTCCTCCTAACCAAGTCAATTTCCCACAGGATTTTCTTTGTTATCATTTGTTAAATAAAATTTTCTATCAGTATTGAAATCAGTACCTTGGACTCCATACCACCAAGACCGACGCGCGACTTCTCCCCGAAGATGACGCCGGTCTCGTCAACCTCTGGGCAGTAGGTGTGTAGGAGTCGTGACCCCTCCTGGCCCGGGGGTCCGGTGTACAGGCCATCAACGTCCGACATCAGAATCATCAGGTCGGCCTTGACCTCCACAGCCAGGCGGGCCGCCAAACTGTCGTTATCCTTCAGACTAATTACCTGAAATGTTTGTATTGGTTAGGCTTTAATAAAGAATATTTGAGGCAAAACAAATCTCAATTACAGCAATAAATTTGTCATTTATCAAAAAAAAACTTCTTTTTAGATCTGCCAAGTTTGTAAAGTAGATATACAGGATACTACCGGTATACATAATAGTTAATTCTATTGCTATATTTCAAATGTAAGAAAGGGATTTTTGGTTATTGGTGTATATAATCTATAATAATACAAATATATGTAAATGAATCAGAATAGGTTTTTTTTTAGCAGACAATCTTGCGAAATCATGAGAACTTGAAGTTCTTGAGAATAAAAAGTGTTTTAAATTACATAAATGTTATACATGTATTTTAACTGACCCCCTGTAGATCTTTGTCTATCTGGGGGGGCGGGGCCACAGCGTCGTTCGTATTAAGGATGGGTACAATACTGAGCTCCAACAACTCCTTCAGGGTCCCCATCAGATTCCTGCTACTCTCCTCATGGAAAAAATCCGGCTTCGTAATCAGAACCTGCGGAAAATTAGTGTAAAGGGTACACTATTAAGTCATAACCAACGAAAGTTTCATTATCAAAACCTGCAGAAATTGGTTTTATGGATATACACTATTGAGCCATTATTTGAAATAAAACTTGTCTGAAATGATAAACTATCAAAATTAAAATATGTATGGAAAATTTAATAAAATGATATTGTATATTCCTGTTTTTCCAAGGAATATCTTGAAGAAATTAATTTACCTGGGCAGTTTTGACTCCATACTGGTTGAACATGGCTTCATACAGAGACATAAGACCACTCTGTCCCACAGCAGCACAGGCTCGGGGCTCTATCAACGATCCCTGGCGCTGAAAAAAAAAAATCACAAAACTACAAATGTATCATAATATTTGATCAACTAAAGAATTGTAATTAAAAGGAGGTGCATTTGTATAGAGTCCCCATCATGCTAGACACAAAAACAATGGGATTTGGATGGTATAGTTAGAGGGAATAACATGTCACCAAAACACATTTCAGCATATTACAGTAAAAACATGCTTATTATAATAGTGAAATGCTGGAAAGTGGAAACAAATAATTTTGATTCGTTAAAAACATGCATATTTTCTTGTATCCAATAAATTGCAATAAAAAATTATCAGAAATGAAAATATTAACCAAATGGACAAATCATTATATTTACGGCATTCAATGTACAATTGTAATAGTGTTTTATTGTTTAAACCGTAGTTTACTTTTATTTTTAAAATTAATGTTCAATCTTTGTACAGTAACAGAGTTTGATACTGAAAAATTTGAAAGGATACCGGTATAAACATGATAAATAAACAAGACATATGTCTGTAACTGTAACAATAACTGTCCAATACTCAACTTGACAATTTGGAAACTGCCTGCAAGAAATGCTTCAACTGCTATAAGAATCTTGAAGTGAACACAAAGTAAAATAAATATCCTGAGGATAGATTTTTTTATTTACTTACGAGTGTTTACATATACAATGAATTCAGTATGACCCCTCAGTCTTTGAATTCTCTCTTTATGCCAGATAGACCTGTCCAAGATATTTAAATATTGGTTTTAGTATTTGAATGTAAGGACCTGACTATGCCCAGTGTGCATGTTTTTGCCTTTAGTGCTCAGACCAAGTTAATTGTGTTGTGCAGCAAAAATTGAATAACTTCCCTGTTTACTAGTACTTAAAGGTCAAAATAGTTGGTTGCTATGAACAGGAAAGTGACAAAATCTCGTGTTAAATTCCTTTAGTGATAAATGATTCATCTAGCCTACAAAACAAAGGTGCCTTTGTACATACATTTGTTGAAGGTTATATATAACTGTATATTATTCGGTGATAAATCAATACATGCATTATGTCGGGGGATGGGGGGGGATGATCTGTGAACTACCAGTGTACATGTTGTTGATCTAGCTATTTTTTAATTGTTTGAAAATATTTATAATTCTAATTTTATCTCATTCAAACATAATGTGGGGAAAAGTTAAGTGAACTTTTTAATTAAAATTTCTTCAAACATGAAGAACAAAGACACTTGACAAATATAAACATCTTCAGAAATCATTCCATTTATCATGTTTACCGGTAGTTGTTTACAGATATATAGCTTCCAAAAAGCAATATCTATCTAGCAAAGCCCAAGCAAACCTTGTCCTCAACTTAAATGAGACTTAAATGTCACTTAAGTTCTAATATTCAAGTGGTTTTCAAGCTTAAATTTGATTCCCTTCAAAGAAGCATCTTGAAACTAAAATTTCCTTCTAGAAAAACTTAATTACAACATTAACACAATGCTCAGATTTTGTAGATTAAATGGTCATTCTGAACTATTGTAAAAATGGTGTAATAATACTCACATAATGCTGAAAGAAATATAGTATACATACAAGTTAATTCCTGCTAGAGCTTTTGGCTCAATTAATAGATAGTAAAAATCATTTGGAAGAATAAAAGTATGGGTAATTGTATTAAATGGCATTAATAATATTTATTAAGCAGTTACGGATGACAGAAAGAAAAAAAAATTGATTGTAGTTTAAATATATTTTTCCAATTCTTTATAGTTTTTTACATTTATATAATGAAATGATTATTTCTAAGTTTTGTAAATTTTTATCTCCATCCATTCCCCTAAAAACACTGTAGCATGTGTATTACAAGTAAAACTGAGTAGCAGCACAATAAACGCCGGATTTAATTTGTCGACGTCTGCGTTCTTACTTTGCCTGTGTTCAGCGTTTGTCTCATACTCATTGACATGAGCATCTCGTGATGTAACTTCTGTTTTCCAAACGCAATGGCACCGCTTGTCACCATAATCACCTGTTTATTCAGGGCATGTAATTCACAGGCCTGTAAAAAAAAAACACGAAAATGTCAATATACGAAAATGTCATATAACACATGTACATGTAGTATAATTTTGTTATTGCATAATTTAGCTTTCATCCCTCACAGTGATAGTCAGTTTCATGTCATTTTTGCTTTTTTGATAAAACTTGATTTATAAGGAAATTCAAGGGAATGAATTGTATGTTCATTACACAGCCAATTCTTTTATTGTCACATAAGAAAGTATTGTGATTTTTAAAGACATTGAGACAATGAGACCTTTGTTATAAACATGATTCCTCATATTTTTTTCAATGTACACATGTACATGTTAGATTGTTAACAACAAAATATTTTGGGTTTTTTTGCTTGTTAATGCAAGGATTAACAGTTGCAGCCATTTCATAGAAAAATATAACTTTGGTATATAATTACATGTTAATTCTTAATTGACGAAGACATTTTATTGTATTACATTTATGTCACTCTATATATTAAATTAATAATAGTACATTGTATAAAGTAGGCTGAGTACATAAAATATTGTATGACTAATATGTACTTTATGGCATATTGTCCATTAATGGAAGTTAAATTTTACAGGTGGCCTTGAAAAACCCAGTTCTAACTAGTCATGCTAAGTTTGCTGTAAGTATGTTCAGATAATAAGTACTGAAGTAGAACACGCCTGCAATTGATATGATCTCAAAAGGAAGAACAAATGTCAGGAACTACATATCCTGACACATATATTGTTATAAGTACAGTACAGCATTTTCCTGTTGTTTTTTTTTTTTTTTCAAAAACATCTTACATGTTGTCTCCAGTGGAAATAAGTTGCTGAAAAATTTAGTTTATCAATTAAAAAAAAAAAAAAATGAAGGTAAAATATATATTTTAATTACCAAAGATTTTAATTCTTTCTATGTGTGTTTCTTGGTTTTTGACAATTTTATTTTTCTTTTTACAAAATCTCTTTGGTAAAAAGAAAATTTCGTTCTTTATTTAAGCCTTTATATACCTGTTCTACTATAGAAGCGAGTCTCCCGAGGGCCAAACCACACTCGTCTTCGCGTGTGATGACGGCGCTTCCGAGCTTTATCACGATTCGTTTACAGTCCATTAGATCTGTACGGAACATGGCTTGTGCAGCCATCCTCGGGGAGGAAGAAATATTTCTACAGGACTGTTCCCGTATTTTATGCCGGCCCGGAGAATATGTCCATACTGGGCGGGTGCATCCTGACCAATGGGAGAAGCCTGACCTCTGATTGTACAATGTCAGGTTAGTGGACCTCCTGCTCCAGCCATTACAAAGACATCGACCAGATTTACAAATGGTTGCTGTGTTGTACATGGTGATTCTACAAAAAATTTAATGAATTGCTGTGTTTACATGATGTTGCCTACAAAATAAAAGTTATTTGAGATGAACTTCAATACACAGCAGCCTGTGGAACATATGAGGCAGCAGGGCTGACTATTGGAACATTAACTACACAGGTTTACACTTAATTTATTGGAACTGAAGTACAGCTAGATTCTTGTTTCTATTTATAGCCTTAATTTCCAAGAACAAAAACAACTTCAATAGGAACATTTTTTGTTTAACATTTTTTCCAAGGCTTTCTGAGTTATGAGTCAGAGAGAGGGAGATTTACACCTTAGAGAGAGAGAGAGAGAGATTTATACCATGAGATTTACACCTCTAGAGAGAGAGAGATATACCCTTTCAGGGACAGGTAAGAGAAAAGATAAGAACAATACATTCACAGATCATTCACTCAGTTCCTGATCTCAGCCAGAAAGATCAATGTCCACTCACAACAGCTGCTAGCGGCATGGGAAACTTTTATTCCATTCAATAATTTGGAATATCCCTCTACCAAGTGAATAATTATTTATCTATCATGTTTATTGTAATACCTTTAATTCCATCATTGTTGTGCCCGCTTCTATAAACAATCGTTACTTGTTTAGATCTAAATAGCTTTTTTTGAAAACACTTTATCAATTCATGCATCAGAACACATATCAAGCATAAAGCATCCCTGGTTGTGATGTGATGGATTATGTACTATGTACGTGTAGGTCTATACACAAGATACACGAAACGTTAAAATAAATTATCGGATAATTTAATAAATTATTTACCCACATATTTTGTGGGAATTGTTTTAAATCATAATAGATTTCTACTTACCCTGCGAATGTATATTGTCCAGAAAGAAATCTACACACTTTGTGATCTGTGACAAATCCTTGGGACAGCGATTGATAAAATCCAAAGTTATTTTATATCGCTTTGTAACGCGGGCACCTGCGTGCGTTGACCATGTTTACTTGATCAGCTGATTCGCACAAACACAGACACATATTGCATCACCGTAGTAGACATGGAACACATACACACATGCTTTTTACCCTTTTTTGCTGTTCAAAAAACCTGCTTTAACTAATTAATTCCGGGTAGGTTTTAACAATTTTTCAGAAAACCGGCAACTTTTAATTGCGTTTCTCCCCCAAACCGCACAATGCCGGTTTATCGAACCAAGGGTGCACAACTCCTGAATGTACTAAGAAAGCGTGTGCAGTGGCGGGAATTTGTGTCGAAAATTTTACTATTTTCTTAATCAGAACAGCTGAATTATATACAAATATTAAATCAAAAATATATAAATCAAGTTCACCAGGAAAAATAAAAATGTATATTTCAATTTTAAAAAAAATGGCTCTATACAGACTGGATATTTATTATATATGCTTCAATTAATATTTTATGCAAATTTAATAATCAATTTATGCGGTAAATAATTAATTATTTATGAACACTGCGGCTCTGTAACAAAGGGCGCAAGTCTATCTGAGCACTCCCTGAATTTTGGAGATATTAAAATTGGTCACAAGCTAAAAGATTCTGGAGGGAGGTGGTGATTTTTCTTGGTAAATACTATCTTGGATTCTGTGTATTCCTCCGAAAGTTCTTTCTTTCGACAGTTACATGTATTTCACATGTACACGACGTCCACTCAGGGGAACGTTACCTTAATAACGCACATACATGCAGGTGCGGATCCAGAATTTTTTTCCAGGGGGTCCACCCTAGTCAAAAAAAAAATTCCAGTCCAATAATCTCTTGACAAGCTAAAAAGTTGACTCCTTTCCCAGTAGTGCAGTGACGTAGCTTATCGTTTTTGGAAGTGGGGGAGGGGGGGGGGGCAG
>PRKT01000086.1:1258057-1277178 GCA_003671525.1 Saccostrea glomerata | reverse complement strand
AACCGGCCTTTCGATGAACATTTCAAAAGTGAAAGTTAAGTTGGAAAAAAAAAAATGGAGGCCCCCTTAGTGCAACGTGCCTGTCGTGTAAAACCATGATTTCATACCAACTCAACACAGGTCCAGATTTTCGAGAGGAGTCAGCGTTTTCTAAAGGGGTTCAAAGTCACTTTCACTTGTTTAAGTATATACTATAGATAATTATTATAAAATCAATAATTTTGACTCTGATTTAATAATATATTTTATAAAGATAATTTAACAAATTACAGGGGGAGGGGGGTTCAGACCCCCCCCCCCCCCAACTACCACCCCCATCTCTAGATTCGCCCAGGTACATGTTTATTTTTGTGATAGATATTTGATGTGCCAAAAAAATCAATAGACAGAAAATATTTACTTTTACCAGAAATGTACTATAAACAGACAAAAAAGAAAATTATTTACGTTTACCAGAAATGTACTATAAACAGACAAAAAAAGAAAATATTTACGTTTACCAGAAATGTACTATAAACAGACAAAAAAAGAAAATATTTACGTTTACCAGAAATGTACTATAGACAGACAAAAAAAGAAAATATTTACGTTTACAAGAAATGTACTATAGACAGACAAAAAAAGAAAATATTTACGTTTACCAGAAATGTACTATAGACAGACAAAAAAAAAATATTAGATTTAAGAATTTCTACTTATCAAGAAATCAGCTGTAAATCTACATATTGTATTAATTGACACATAAAACAGTAACCTCTTTGTCAAATCAATTAAGTTAGCTTTTTTTTTATTTGAGCTTTATAAACTTCCAGTTTCAGTTCGTAACAAAGATAAACTTACTTAATTATAGGACCCACAGATGCCAGTGGACAGGACCCCCACCCCTAACTCCTCTTTCCCCACCACCACCACCCAATATATACATGTACCACAAATCCAAGGTTCTGTCACTAATTATAATTATTCTAGCACATATTAGTATATTCATCACTGTTCGTTTATATCTGCATTTTAGCTTGTGTAAATTGAAAAACAAACAAACAAAAACAAAACGCTATAACTGATTAAATATTAATATTTTCTTTAAATTAGAACCATATTGAAAACTAATTGTGGAGAATATCCAAACCATACGAAAAATGCATTTATTCCCGAAAGTTGCACATAATAAAGTTACAAGGTAAATACAGTAAAGTTCACTACAGTATGTTAAAACTATGTCACTTGGACCAATGAAATTACTACGCTAAATCAGTATAAGGAATTCGTTAACTTTGTATATAGCTGGGGATCCACGACAACTTCGCTATATATCTTTGAATTCGATATATCCAGGTTAGTATTAAACAAGTTTTACTGTAATAGTTTAAATTTATGAATAATACTTAAGTTCTGATTTAATAGTGCTGAGCAGGCATGTATTATAAGAGAGGTTTGTGAGGGGGTGACTGCAAAAATATTGAAAGGTATGCCTGGTTGACCCCACCATATCCCCTTTTTGTTCTAGCTGCTAATCTAGCATAGAAAAAAATGACATGTCACGGAGAGGACAAATTCGATGGTCCTGGGTTGGAACACAGGCCCCGACATTCTCGGATCTCTAGTCAGGTGCTCTTCCTTACTGGTCATATTTTTTATCCATCCTTAAAAGTCCTTGCCTCCAAAGACATCAACCCAGGCTCTTCCCTGGCAGGTCTTTCACCTGTCACTTCCAGGACATGACAGTCAGACAGGCATCTGATTAAGCACTGCTGGAAATAGTGAATAAAGTACATACTGAAGCTACTCACAGAGCAATGCTGACTAAAGTGATCAGAATCATAGATGTATAAACACATTAGTTCTGTGTACATGTATATACTCTACTTATCCATGCAAAAGATAATACTTTGTATGTAAACCTTCTCCAAAGCAAAATATATTCCTCCCCGCTCCCCTCTTACTTCAAATATAGTGTGTGATTGTGCGTCAGAGGTCACCACAGATCTTCCCCCAATAGTTCCATCTGGCTTATACTTATCTAACAGTTCCAGTGGTTAAAAATGCAGTGACTTTGACAAAAGGTTCTTGTCAAAGGTCAAGGTCAAACCATATCTATGTGTTTCAAAAATCAAGGTTGTAATGAGCACATTTTCTCTCCCTTGATAAACTTATGAATATACAAAAAAGTATCAATAATGCCAAAAGCAGTCTGATTCTCCTGCCCAATTCAGTCCAATTTTGTGGTTGAAATATTGTATAAATTAGTTAAAGAATTGACAGATAAAATGTGTGCATAGACTTATACCAAAGTTAGGTTAAAGCAGATTGTGAAAAATGGCCAAATTCAAGAGAAAAGCAGACCTTATAAGGGATATTATATAATTAATTTCATTGGGGAAATTGGGGAATTTTTTAGTGCTCTTTTGAAACAAGAGGCCCATGGGCCACATCACTCACCTGAGTAACTTGGGTGATGCAGATCTTTACCAGATTCCCCCTCTTGCAATACCTATCATGCCCAACAACCCCCTTCCCTTTTTTAGTTTAAAACTTTAGAATTTACACTACCCAAGGATGCTTCCACATAAGTTTCAGCTTTCCTGGCCTAGTGGTTCTTGAGAAGAAGATTTTTAAAGATTTGTTCTATACAAATTTCTATGTAAAACTTGGATTCCCTATTGTGGCCCGCCCTACCCCCGGGGGTCATGATTTTAACAATTTATTATCTACACTATCCAAGGATGCTTCCACATAAGTTTCAGCTTTCCTGGCCCAGTGGTTCTTGAGAAGAAGATTTTTAAATATTTGTTCTTTATATTTCTATGTAAAACTTGGATTCCCTATTGTGACCCCGCCCTACCCCGGGGTCACTATTTTAACAATTTAATATCTACACTACCCAAGAATGCTCCCACCTCAGTTTCAGCTTTCCTGCCCCAGTGGTTCTTGAGAAGAAGATTTTTAAAGATTTGTTCTATATATTTCTATGTAAAACTTGGATTCCCTATTGTGGCCCTGCCCTACCCCCGGGGGTCATGATTTTAACAATTAAATATATACACTATCCAAAGATGCTCCCACATAAGTTTCAGCTTTCCTGGCACGGTGGTTCTTGAGAAGAAGATTTTTAAAGATTTGTTCTATATATATTTCTATGTAAAACTTGGATTCCCTATTATGGCCCTGCCCTACCCCTGGGGGTCATTATTTCAAAAATTTAATATCTAAACTACCCAAGGATGCTTCCACATAAGTTTCAGATTTCCTGGTCCAGTGGTTCTTGAGAAGAAGATTTTTAAAGATTTGTTCTATATATTTCTATGTAAAACTTGGATTCCCTATTATGGCCCTGCCCTACCCCGGAGGTCATGATTTTAACAATTTAATATCTACACTACCCAAGAATGCTTCCACATAAGTTTCAGCTTTCCTGGCCCAGTGGTTCTTGAGAAGAAGATTTTTTAGTGACCCCACCCTATATTTGTCTTTTCTTGATTATCTCCCCTTGTAAGGGGACTTGGCCCTTCATTTTTACAATTTAAACTCCCCTTCACCCAAGGATGCTTTGTACCAAGTTTGGTTAAAATTGGCCCATTGGTTCTTGAGAAGAAGTCGAAAATGTGAAAAGTTTACAGACGGACGGACAGACGGACGGACGAAGGACAAAATGTGATCAGAAAAGCTCACTTGAGCCTTCGGCTCAGGTGAGCTAAAAATATTGCTTTGTAGGATTTCTTTTTGTAAATCATTTCCACCGTTTTTAACCAACCTTATGACACGCTATTGGATTCTAATTGACCTAGTAACAGTTCTATCAATTTTTTAATGAGAAAGCATAGGGCTTTCATATTTCACATGTTCATTGTCTGTGTCAAAACTTTACACAGCATTTAAATATTGACCTCTTGTCTTTGAAAACTTTGACATTTTTAAAAAAAATCATTCACCTTTGTAATAGCATTTGAATGAGAGAAGAATTTTAAGGGTTTAGTGTTTTTACATAATAATGTTCCATGACTTTTGACATCGCTATTTTTCAACAAATGTTAGTATTACATGTAAATTGTGAATAAATACATTAATGTTAATGGGGATACTTTTACAAGATTTCCCCCAAACTCTGTAAAACTTTGATCCCTTACCATGGTCCCAACCCAATCCAAGGATCTGAAAAAAACTGAAATGCACTACATGAGGATAATTGTATATTATGGGGATATTAATCAATCAATTATCATGATCATGTTGTCTAGATAGGATTTTAAACATTTTCCCTAAATAAATGTGATTTGATTTGAATATATTGTATTTACGTAATATGCTCCCATATAATATTTGGACTCCCTATTCAGACCTCATTTGATCCCCCGTTATTCATACATTGTATTTATAAGCAGAAAATCAAAAAAACTTTGATCTCAGCAGCAAAATAAAAACATCAAACGGTGAAGCTCATTAAACCTGGAAATCTACAATACAAAATAACTAACAACACAAATTCAAACGAAAGTATTAGCAATAAAAACTCATCAAAGTTCAACCTGGTGTTAAATTTTATTTCAGTGTATCTGAAGACTTAAGTCATTTAGATTTTTTGACCATTACCATTACTTGATGATAAACTAATTGTTACATAATTGTTTTGATAAATCAATAGTTTTTATAGAACAATGTTCTTAGCACTTATTATTTGGTATCTTCTTAATTTTGATCATGAGATCCACAATCAGAAATGTTATTAAATCGATCAATAATACTGGTTCCTTGACAAAAAAATCAGGAATGTTGCTTTATAAGCAGTACACATCTGGTCAGATTTAGTCGGATTTGTTCACTGACTGCGGAGGAAATCCACAACCTTGTCGGCCTGACTCTCCATCCACTTGGCATTCAGTCGGATGTTCTCAATGGATTGCTGGACTTTTCTTTCTGCTGCCGGTGCAGGATGAGCCTCAAAGAATTTCTGTAACAATGGGGAGATAACAGTATAAGTGTCATACCTATCAACAGACCCATGGGCCGCATTGCTCACCTATCTTTTCTCTAATCGAAGATGAATGAACCTCTTTTTATTGCAAGCATCAGAAAATAATGATCTTTATTGTATAATGTACTGTAAATCACTTTTTATTTGTGAGAACTTTATTTTTGCATACCGCTAATTAGTTAGACAGAGTGCTCGCGAAAATATCAATTTCACTTATATTAGTATTCTTAAAAATTTATAGAGCAGAACCACAATTTGTGAAAATCTTGTCTCGCTAATGAAGATTGAATGTCTTTCTCACCAAAAATAAGTTGTGTAAATTAAGTGATTTAGAGTAATGCAGAACATCGAGACATGAGATCAGATTTACAGAATGTAACATTATTTAACTTTTAACTTTTTCATTTAAAAAAACACCTCCATCCATCTTTTTCTTATACATGTACAAAGAAAATATCCCCATTAATTTTTTTTAAATTACACATCTACTGATCTTTTTTTTTTTATCTACAAACTACTTAATTATAACTGAAGAACACATTACCTCTACTTCCTTGGCTCGTGCTTCTGTGACAAAATTCTCTGTTGAAAGCTACAAAAAACCAACATAAAAGGAATATAAAAGTTTGCTCAAAATATTTTTATAAGGCCTGAGCTATGTAAAATAATATTGACTGCTTAAAAATGTGTTCTTGTATAATTAATATGTAAAAAATACATGAAAATGAATACATGTACTTCATTTCATTTTACTCTAAAGAGATGTATAATTTTTGGGTTTTTATTCTATACATTAGAACTGAAATACAAGAGAATATACTAGTGGACAATCTCCTAATCATGTTATCAAAGTATATAACCCCTCAGTTCCCTTTAGCGCCTCTTGTCAACAATAAAACTCCTGACTTAGGCCATTAAAAATTAATTTCTTGGTTCTTAGGCCCTCCCTTATCTATTCAAAGCGTGCCTCATTGACCCTTTTTATTGCTAAATCAATAAAATAAAAACAACAAATCATCCCCCTCATCATTTTTTGAGGTTTTGTACAATATAAAAAGCTGCCTCATCATTTTTGGGGTCAATAAAATAGTAAAAAAAAAAATTCCTCCCTCCCTCATATTTCTTGAAAATGGGCCTTAGAACCAAGGAATTAACTTTGCATGGCCTTACCTCCACAAGTCGAGACAGTAGGAATCCCCCCTGGTATCTCTCGTGGAGCTCCGCCCACTTGTCCTGGACAAACTGCCAGCAGATTTCTCTCCCCTGGACAGTCCCCGTAACTCCGCCGATCACAAACACGGTATCCTGGGATCTCACTTTGTCAGACATCGCGAATTCCAGCACTTTCTTCTTCAGATCGTCACTCTTAATGGAACCCATACATCGGCTCAATCGGTTCTTCTCCTCCTGCATGTCTGCCTCATCGTATAACTACAAAGATATTGGGAAAGGATAGTATCCTTTTACACTGAAGTAGTTTTTTAGCTACCCTTTTTTGTTTTTCAGTTTATTAAGCTGTTGTACCTTCATCATTTTGTTGAAATCATCTTCACTGCCATTTGCCATCACTGTAATATAAACCTGTAAAAAAAGTTTATCCATTTCAGGAAAGCAGATCATGTTATAGAAATCCAGAACAATGATGCAGTTATCATAAGCACCAACTGCTATTCAGAACAATTTTAGCTTACTAATAATCAACTAAGAAAATAGTTTTATACAGATCTGGCACTCACCGGGGTCTTCAGATCTGCGGGAAGGGGAGTCTTTCCCGAGACGTGGGCCTCAAACCTTTTCTTTGCCTCAGACACAGTCTCTTCATCACCGTATTTACCAAGTCTGGTCAGAGCCAAGTCCCTCAACATAGCGGCCAGAGGTCCTGTTAAAGAAATCTCCTTATCTTAGCAGAACCAAGTCTCTTAACACAACAGCTAGAGATTCTGTCAGAGAAATCTCCTATTCTTCAGATAGTCTTACATCAGACTGGCTAATGAATGAATTAGAATTGGGGTGTGGGCATTTTGCATTAAAAAAAAAAAGTAAAAAAAATCAAAATAATTTGAAAGTTCATAAACATAGGACACAAAGAGGAAAGCACAGGAAAGCAGAAAGTAAGGACTAAGTAATAGATCAATTTCAAATTTTAGATTGAAAAAAAAATTCTCAAACCTTCTCCGTCTTTGGGGTCCCAGCCTAGAGTCTGTGCCACAGGTTTAAACAGTCGCCTGTTGAAGGCCTTGAAGCTCTCGAATCCGTCCGTGTTCTGTAGGAGGATGCTGATCTGTCCCAGGCTACTGGCCAGGTCGCTCCACACTGTGTAGTTATCCTCGTTAACAAAGGATCCCACAACCTTTAGAACGTCTACCGTAGAAATCATCCCAGCTCTAGCCTGAAAGATTCAATAAAAAGACATGTAACATCAAATTTCCAAATTTCACACCTTAACATGCTTAAGACATTCTGGATTATACAAAATTTAAAACAACTGCTGGTAATAAATATTGTATTATACAAGGTTTCGGAAAACACAATATCTAGGCAAGACAAGTTTCACTGTATTTCCATTTCTTTATAATCACCTACTAATTTTAGAATAATTTTTAAATGTGACCTAGATAAAATGCTAATTAGGCCAGACTTACGAGAGCGAACAGATCACTCTGTAGACTGAGTCTGTCCCGGGGAGGGAGGGTTTTGTTTTTGATGGCTGGTATAAATTTGTCCAGGGTCTCAGACGTGTACTGAACTCTGTATACTCCTACTGACTCCATGTTCACCTGTAACAGAATGTAGCCAGTCATCACAATCAGGTACATGTAAAGTCACCTACAGATTTAAGATGAATAGAAAATTTTGATGACCATCTTATTCTTGCCATGTAAGATTGTAAGCTTAGCTTAAAACTCATTTATCGCAAAAAAAAAAACTTAAGGATTTTCCTAAATGTAATTTTACTGGGAGATGAAACTCAGTTGATCCCGAAATCACCTAATTCAGATGTATTGAACAGTTACGTCTACGAAATCTGTTTGTGACAATAAAATATAGGAATGTTCGTACACAAGTTCACAGCTTAAACATTTTTTTTCTGAATGAAACCCAGTTTATATCTTATTTCTGACATTCAGAATGAGGGTAAAACATCAAGAATACGACCTTGACCCATTCCTCAGGTTTAACATTGGGAACGGTGACTTCCATTGTGGGTTTGTCTAGAAGCGTGACCACTGCTGGTTTGTCGGGTTGACTGGACGTACTGATGGAAATTGGCACCATCCAGGAGAAGGAGCCGTCTAAAATACAAGCACAGGATAAATATTAAATTCTCGATTTCGTTGGTGAACAGGAAGAGATCTGATTAAGACTTGCTTTGTTTTTCTTGCCTTTTTGACTTTGAAATTCCTTTGTTAAATTTGTTTAAAATTCATGCTGTATATTTCAGACGGAGAAGCAAGATACATGTTTGTTTGTAAAACATGTTGAAGGAACTTCTTAGATTGTAGTCAATTTTTCTATTATCTACCTTATTTGCTTATCCATCAAATGAGGCATTCCCCTTAGTATTATTAAATAGTGAACTTGTGATCTTCAAAAATTTATCTTACAAGTTATGTACATTCAGCATTTCAGTGATTATTGATGAAATTATTTTTCCAGACTCTTTACACAAACTGTACACGTACCTTTAGGCTGTACTCCATCAGCACAGAACTTTTCTTGTGTCAAGGTCAAAACTCTGTTGTTGCCATCTTGTTTCTCACTAACCTGTTATCATCAATATTGTATTATTTTCAAAATTTTTTTTTTAAGCAACAGAATTAAATATTAAATTAAAATATTTCAAGATTTTAAACTGTTGTTAAATATTGAAAGTAAAAAAATCCACCTTTTTTGTAACTTGTAGTAATTTTTTTTGAGATTTCAAGATATTAAACACTTTACTCTTTATATACTGGGTATGTAATGTAATTTTCAAAGAAATTAAGATACTGCGTCCTTGCCTTGACTACCGGATACCCCATCTGTTTGGTCCACGTTGTCATGACGTCCAGCACGGGTTTGCCGCTGGCTTTTCCGAGGGATTCCCACAGATCCTCTGTTACGGCATTCTTATACTTAAATTTGGTCAGGTATTGGTTCATTCCTTTCCTAAAGCTCTGAAACAGACCAAAAACATCCACCTCTTATAGAGATAGTTAGAAAACAATTCAATAAACATACGATTGTTCACCTGAAAGCAGAGAAAAGAGACAAAAAAAATTACAGAATTCTGTAAGGAAAGATATCATTCATTAAAGTCACATTTACATGGAATAATCCTATATGAACTCATATTTTTCTATATTTTGTTTTAATCCTTTACAATTGACTTAATGAAATGAAACTCCGAATAGATTGTCTTTGCTAATGTACACATAGTTTTGTTATATACAAGTAAATATAAGAAAGCCCATAGCTTGATAAATTCTAGTGATCTCTGAACTCACTTCATCTCCGATGTAGTTGTGTAACATTCTGATCACAGATGCGCCCTTACTGTAGGAAATGGCATCAAAAATCTCGTCTACCTCATCGGGATGTCCGACTGGAATCTGAATAATACCTCATTGTCAACAACATGCAACAAAATAAGTAAATTCATTAAAACATATGCAAAACTTAAACAAAAAATAACTCTTTAGATCTACAGAGATTAGGTATATAAATCCAAGTTCACTTTAAAAATGTTCACATAATATATCAACATTTCATTTAAATTGTTGAAAACTTTCTTCTTCATGAACAACATGAACTTTTTTAATAAAAATGTCTTTTATACTGAACATGTCCATTGTTTATACTTAAAATGTCAAATGAATTTTGCTAAAAAGATTCAGAAAGCTATCATCCAGATAATGCCCCGATCCTTCACCCTTATTCCAATTCATGAATACAAATATTATGTTTAATGCAATCTGTGCTATGGGTTTAATAATTCAATGGTCCCCAGAATGCACACCTCATCAAATAACCCGTAAATATTGTAAACCAACTTTTATTTGCGACGACTTTATTTCGTGATTTACCAGGGGTTAACTAGTTAGCGACGATTAATTTTAGCAATCAAGCTGATTTTGGATCTGTTATTATTTAACACAGAGATTTTAAGGATCAGGTTCACGGCGAGAAATATTTGCGATGACAAGGTTCTCGCGAACTTTGCGAAAATTTCTTGCACGCGAATAAAAGTTGGTTTACAGTATACATATAGAACTATTTAAAAATTGTTAAGCTGGTTCCCTGACCTCTATGGCATGGCTGTTATGTAGAGCGTCCATCTCCAGGGCCCGGCCTAAGTCCTGGTTGACAAACTGTGTCCAGATATCAAACTCAGGGAAGCAGTAGTCCACACACAGGTACTCAATCCAAGACGCAAATCCCTCGTTAAGCCACAGGTGTGTCCACCATTCCTATCAACAGGAAACAATACATTTATAATTAGGGTACCTGTTATTGTTAACATAAAATTTTAAAATTTTCTGATTTCAGCTATTCTGATGGAATTCAATGGATGTAAGGCCACTGCTAGAAGTACATGTATTTTCTATGTTGAGCATATTTTTGCACTTTGGGATCTGGACACAAAATCAGCAGTTAAGTAAGTGATGTTCTCATTTAATTACATTTTAAATTCAGTTTATGTTTTCTTCTCTTTGCTGTAGACCATTGTAATATGGCTGAGGTATTTCATAATAAAATAAATTTCATTTTAAAATCACTCAATTCCAATTTCAAAAGCACAATCTTTCTTATGACAACTTAAGTTGCCCTCTCAGCATGCTATAATGGAAGATTGCTAGAGAATAGCCTGAATCATATTCACCAGAGAGTATGGATGTGTTTGTAACCAATATAAATGTATTTGTATGTGGAGTTCTAAACAAGAGCTTATTACCATAGTGACTAGATTTTACTAGATTTTTACCATAGTGACTAAATTTTACTAGATTTTTAACATAGTGACTAAATTTTACTAGATTTTTACCATAGTGACTAAATTTTACTAGATTTTACCATAGTGACTAAATTTTACTAGATTTTTACCATAGTGACTAGATTTTACTAGATTTTTACCATAGTGACTAGATTTTACTACATTTTTACCATGGTGACTAAATTTTACTAGATTTTTACCATAGTGACTAGATTTCCGAACCACTGATGAGCCAGCTCATGCCCCACCACTAGAGCCACCCACTGTTTGGTTTTGGAGGAGGAGTTCTTAGGATCAATCAACAGAGCTGTCTCTCTGTATGTCACCAGTCCCCAGTTCTCCATGGCACCTAGTGAGAAAATTCAGATAAAATCTCAAAACTTGAAATATCAAAGAATATATGTACAATGAAAAACATTTTTTAGATATCATTTTATATTAGAATTAGCCATAAAATGATTTTCTTTTTCATTGGCACTAACATTTATTACATGTATGTCTTTTTAAATATTCAATTCATACTTTTATACTTCTTCTTTCATTTCAATTTTCATTTAGATATACAGTATGGTAAAACTGTCACATGTATTCAATCCAATGCATACTCTTGAGTTCTTTGTTAACTAGATTTCTCAAACCTCACTCACATCAGATAAACGTCATAAAACCACAGTACAAATTATTTCACCACCGTCCAAGTCAAACCTTACCTGCAGCAAAATCAGCCAGAGCAATGAGATCTATTTTTGGTAGGGGATACGCAATCTGAAAGTAGTTCTTGTAAAATGGGAGGGTCTTCACAGCCACCTCCAGGGCAAACTGTCCCTGCTCCTTCTTCCCCACGGGGGTGTAGACTCGGACCAGCACCCCGTCAGCATCCTTACCCTCCACATAATCGTACTCCCCGACGACAAATGCCAGAAGATAGGTAGACATGAGGGGGGTCCGCTCGTAGGAGACCACCTTCCATTTGGTGTCTTCAGGTAGATCACTCTCTGATTTTACTGGCTGGAAAAATAAAGTGCCCCGCCACAGCATGATACGCCCATCAAATATTGTTCAATAATCATAAATTGGTTAGGATGCAAGAAAATCAGGTAGCCTTGATTAGCAGATTGACACAGATTTCAATTATCTATTTTCCATTTCTTACATCTCTAAGAGACTTACAGTGTAGGGATTGATTATTACAAATAATACTAGTGAGACATGACTGCAATTTGTCGCAAATATATAAAAATTGAAATATGTTTTTTTTTCAATTAACACATGTATAATTAGTTTTAATCATATTGTACAATACTAATTTAGTTTTAATCATACACTAAAACATCAATTTGTTTTAATTAATTACACCAATTGAAAAATCTTTATCTGGACTAGCCATCAAGAACTCTTAATTAACACAACAACTATGAGGCCATTTCTTTTTGCCCAACTCCCAAGAGATAAATTAAGATAACTACTGCACCAGATCTAGAGATACTCTTAGCTCCTGACAATAAACTCATTAATTATTTTTTTAAATGAACACATATATAATTAGTTTTAATCATATTATACAATACTAATTTAGTTTTAATCATACACTTAAACATCAATTTGTTTTAATTTCATTACAACAATTGAAAAAACTTTATCTGGACTAGCCATCAAGAACTCTTAATTAACACAACAACTATGAGGCCATTTCTTTTTGCCCAACTCCCAAGAGATAAATTAAGATAACATCTGCATCAGATCTAGAGATACTCTTAGCTTCTGACAATAAACTCATTAATTTCTCTCTAATTTGACATGCAAATTTCTGCTATCAAAATTCTTCTTGACCAGTGCTTGATAATTAAGCCCATGGGACAAACTGAATTCCTCTCAAAGCATAACCATTTGTTACAGATTGCTGTAAAGTATATAATGAAAAAATAAGTTTTTACTTAATTTAACGTTTTTTAATAAGGATACAACTATATTTTTACATTTTTTAGGATTATGAAATTAAGAATTTAAAAGACTTAGTTTTTTTAAAAAATTCACTATAATTAAAGGTCACAGTGACCTTGAAATAGGCCGCGACACACCTTCTACTTTAGATGTATACTTTTGCCAAGTTTGAAAGCTCTAGGTCTAACAGTTTTCTAGTTATGAGCCGGACAGGATTTTTCCATATTTGGCCATAGCATCTTAATTAAAGGTCATAGCGACCTACTTTTTGCGCGCGACACACCGTCTACCCAAGAAGTATAAGTTGACAAAGTTTGATAATCCTAGGCCTAATAGTATTCAAGTTATGAGCCAGACAGGAATGGACAGACGGACAGACGGACAGACACGAAGCCTATAACATAATACGTCCCGTCTTAAGACGGGCGTTTAAAAACCCATTGATAAGTAATGTTCCAGTTTAACAAAGAGAACCATTAATCATAAACTATTATGATAATAATCTAGGGCATTCAAATGTAGCTCATTTTTATGTCATGTTCAATTCTTACACCCAATAGATTTACAGTGGACCTTCAGATATCCGGACGCCAGATATCCGGATGCTTCAGTATCTGGACGATTTTCCATTGGAACGAAATTTTAAATGTTATTTTGTCTTGATTAACTGGTGATTCAGATATCCGGATGCTTCACATATCCGGACAAATTAACTGGGAACCAAAGCGTCCGGATAAATGAGGGTCTACTGTACACGTACTAGCATTTTCATGTCTCAGCAAAGTCTTGACTGCAGATCAAATATAAAGAAACATAGTCTGATTAAAAGTCAAACCTTCAATAACTCCTTTTTAACATTAATATATAATTCAAATGTGGGAAGGGAGAGAAATCTGTGAATGATTTAAAATCAAAAGCTGTAGATTTTAAAAGCCCTACTCTTCCACTTTCACAATTGATATCTTCAGTTTATGATGATTATTTTTAACCTCTTAATTTCTACATGTTCTTACCATATTAGAGAGAGCCACTCTATTCTTAGGAGCTACCAGGGTGACATCAAATGTGGCCTTGACAGCTGGTTCATCCCAGCATGGGAACGCCCGACGAGCATCTGTTGCCTGCAAATTATATACAAAAGTTCTACTTCATAACATGCTTTGGTAGATTTTTTAAAAATGGAATACCTGAAGTCACTTTTAATAACAAGAACCTTATTTTTAAGACATTTTGTTCATCAAGTTTTTAATGACTTTTAATGACTGACCTCGAATTGTGTGACGGCTGCGTACATTTCCTCCCCTGAGGGTGAGGTGTACTTGCTTCTGTAGAACCCCTTCATTTTATCATTCAGCTGACCGGTGAAATCAATGGACAGTTGACCACTTCCTGGCTAAATAAAACAACAAAGAAACTGATGTAAGATGTTGGATTTAGAATATGTTCAGGAGATTAATTATGGGCCTTTCAATCATGTCAATTTTTGTGAGTAGGTAAAGTCATATCAATACACCAAGCAAGATGATATGCAAATAAACCCAGTTTTCAGAGTTGGATAAGATACATCATACTGGTATTACTTAAGGAATGATCACTAAATGACTATCTCTTAAGTTCGTAAATATTTAACAAACAAAAAAAAGGCACAAAAGCATATCCCTGCAACTGACTGTCCACTTGAAAGGCACTATTCAAGGTCCACATACAAAATGAACATGTACCAGCCCTGATCTACCACACCTACCTGGAGAGGACTGGGGAAGGATAACACAACCACTCCATTCTCTGGTTCAAATTTCACCTCCGCTTTTACACTCTGGTCTCCTGCATCTAAACAATTCAAAGAATAATTATCAGGATGTTAACTGTTTTTTTTTTATACCCATACTCTGATTTTCTTGTCATTAAAATGAGTGTAGATAAAAAATATTCTTCTCTCTTTAGAACAAAAAAGGAAAATGTGGACAAGAGGCATACAGAGTATAACTATGAATTATTTCTAAATTTATTCATACTTATTTGAACTTCATTATTTCAAAACCAATATCTCAATATTTCTAAATAATTTAGAGAAATGTCAAAGTGACTTGGAAATTCCAAGCACTTCAAAAAAAAAAAAAATTTTAACTTAACTCTTTTCCCCCTAATGCATTACATCCTTTACCCCCTGATGCCACCATTTGACGCTATGCCCCATTTCCCTGATGCCACCATTTGACGCATACACACAACAACCCTAAATTAGCTCTGTGATTTCCCCTGTTTCTAAATAAATTCAGCTCTAAATGATAGCCAATCATGTGTATTACACATTAGGTAATGTTACTATAATTAGTGAAGTCACAGCTTGGTGTGAATTCACTTGAGATTTACCTGTGTGAAAACAATGGCACCCAGTCTGTTTACAAGAAGAAATTGGGCCTTGTCACAAGCACAATTCAGCCTTAATATTGCAATTTATGTAACATACCTTGGATTGTATTAGCATTCACAATGGTTTTACATCAGTTCTAAAGTTGAATTTAAAAGAAATAAAATTTTACAATGAAAATTAGAGGAAGAACATCATAGAATCTTTAACAAGAACAACAATGGCGGCCACAGATTTCCCATGTGTTTTATGAGTACTAAATAATCTACTTTCAGCATTTTTTTCATCAGAGCATTGATTTAGATAAAAACATGTATTAATTTATTTTCCCCAAGACTTTTGCAAGAAGTGGTCAACTAAATATATAAAATATTTATAAACATGCCTGCTGAACATGATTGTGAAGTTTAGTTGGCTCAAGTCTAAGATAATTACCTATCATTATTAATCTATCTTAATTAATATTAATTAAACAAAAAATAATGAGTCTTTTAATTGGTTTGGTATTATATTTTAAGTTTACTGGTATATTTTATAGAAAATTTCTTTCATAGAAAGGATAATATGAAGATTATTTGTGAAAAATTCATTTTACCTGGTTTCACTTATATATTGTTAATTGTAGATTAATTATTCTTAGAAAATTATAAGACAATACTAAAGTTCAATCCATTCCCCAAACATTGATATATAATATGTGCCACTTTGATGATGTTTAGGTACTTAATTGGCATGTTCTAAATGTAATGGTCACTCATTTCAAGTCAGTCAAAATGGCTTCAGGGGGCAGCCAGATAAACACTCTAGGGAAATCGCATGTGCGTCAAATGGTGGCAACAGGGGGAAAAGAGTTAATTATCTTGAATTCTTGTTGAATCGAAGTTTAATGATGGATTCTTTGAGATAGAGTCGATCTCAATTGACAAAGAATCCAACTAAGAGATAATCAGGTTTGACTGTATGTAGTAGTTACCTGCTGCTTTATATGAAGCTGTCTGGATCTCAATCTCCTCACTGTTTAGAGTAATGCTGTTTGTGCTGGTGATGACCTAGAATGAAGAAGAAAATCAATGTTATT
This sequence comes from Saccostrea glomerata, assembly GCA_003671525.1. Classification (NCBI taxonomy): domain Eukaryota; kingdom Metazoa; phylum Mollusca; class Bivalvia; order Ostreida; family Ostreidae; genus Saccostrea; species Saccostrea glomerata. The sequence continues at coordinate 1,260,845 of PRKT01000086.1, read as the reverse complement.
TAGAGCTTTAATTATAACATAAAGTCACTCTGATGGCAACAGGTTGTTTGACTGTCGTTTGCAAACGGAACTAATTAATCACACATGTTGATACATTTCCAAAGAAAGTATACTAAATGTTTCAGAAAAACTTCATAAATCACATAAGTTGATACCTTTTAATAGAAAATAATATGCAGTTAAAAGGATCGAAGTAAATGTACATGTTCCTCCCATATTCCCAAATTTTTTAACAATCATTAATAAATCACCAAAGGTAACAAAATATTAATACGCTATTATAGTTAAAGAGTCTAAATCTTGTTCGGAAAATCCTTAAAATTCACTATTTTTTCTCAACTATTTTTTTGTCAGATAATTGTATGTCAAATAATAAAGCTAGTACATGAATATACTTTCATTTTCTTCTGAGGTTCCACTAGGATTTTGAAGACTACATTATTTGTTTGTTTTGTTTTTTGGAGGGTTTAACATTCCTGTGTAAAACTTTTAAGTCAAGTAGATTTACATTAAAAGCAGTAAGATTTTCAACACGATTTAGCAAAAATTTGTACAAAAATCTAACCAAACTGACATATGTTTCTGTGTATGTATATCTTTTCATAAAGGAAATTAATTTCTTTCTGTAGCATAGATTGAATACTAAAGTGCTTTAAGCCTGGCTTCCATAGTAGGCTCTTCCAATTATCCCGTTTACATGTAACGAATTTAAAGGTTTATTTTGCACAGACGGTAACTCATATTGCCAACACATGATTGATAACACATAGACTCAACCTAGGTAAACAATGCTATTCATGCAACTTAAATATTTTGTTAAAAGTAGTACCATGTCCCTGGCCTAATTCTTGTGACATTTCTCATTTAAATACAATCTCTGTTATCTTGACAGTTATGTAACCTGCATTAACAAAATTTATAGCCTTCATGGTCATGGTTGAAGTCAGTTTATTAAAAAATTGAAATTTAAAATTAAATGCCTAAACAAAGGTTTGGGGAAAAACACAACCCAGCCAGTTAGGTAAAGACCTAACAAAAATATATAATACAGCTTCTAAAAAAATTATTACATTTGTAACAGGAAAGGAGAAAATGTATGGCTGGACCGGAAAACTTCAACAGCTTTTACAGATATTGATTAAAATGGTTCATATTCAATTTCAAATTTTAACTATCTTTCTAGTTTTGATTCTTTTGTAGTAATTTTCTTCATATGCATTTTTGCGATGAAACTTTTATCATATATTGTCAATTATTTGTATTGAATTAAGTTCCCTCTATAGAATTCCTTTTAGCATGTGATTTAGACAAAGTTCTTAATCAATATAATTTAAAATATCACATGGTGAGATCTTACATTGCATATACACACTTCAGTGAAAATACTTTGAATAAAATAAATTGACACTTGGAATTATGTAATATTTTAAACAGTATCGTGTTATTTCAATGACTCATAATTTTATATATACATACATATTCAGCATGACACTATCAGTTTTCATGTTCAAATTTCATTTTCATGCAATTGAATTATTTATTCATCAGGTTTACTCTGATACACTCTAGAACTTCAAGTTGTACTCTTAATTCCAGGCCCTCAAAGAATATCCCTTCTCCTTTACCACAAATTATAATTCAATAGTAGCCGGGTCTATAAACAATATTTCAGAAGTTGCCTCTGGACAGATTTCAAGAAATTTATACCTTGACATCAATGGTTTCATGTCCTTTGAAGGTGAATTTTTGTAGATCTGGTTGTAGACGCAGGTTGTAGTTCTCTGGTTTAACGTCTGTCGGTAATCTCTTGAATTCTTTCTTCGCCGGCATTGTACAAAATGTATGTCGTCTGGCCTGAAAATGAGCTCCGGAAGTGCTTGAAATAACTTCCGCTGTTGCTCTGAATGAAAATGACGCGCAGGTTTGTTTTGTTCTTAGAGTGACGGATTCTGAAACAGAATGAAGTAGATTTGGCAATTTAAACTTGAGGATAACTTTCAATAATGACATCAAGCATAAATATGCTTGCAAACTTGGTAAAATTTTACCAAACCCGCAAAAGGTTACATAAAAATTTCACGTGGGTTTAGACAGGAAATAAGCTCCTAACCCCATAATTAGAGTTTTTTCGAGCAAGTTAATAAATCCCGTATAAGAAAGTTCGTCTGCTACAGCGTTGTCGGAAATTTTAAAATGATAGCATTCTTTTATTAATTAAATGACCTAAAACATTTTAATGTACAATTTAAAGGAGGAAATTGTATTTTTAAAAATATTTTTATTAGGTTTGGATCGGAAATTACCTTGCTTTTAGTGCATCCTGGTGAGGAGGAGGGAAAAGAAGAAGATGAAAAAAATCAAGAACTGGAAGAAGATGTACCTTTTCTTATTGCACAATGTTAATTATATTTGCTTTTTTTTTTTCAATTTGGTTATTCATATCAGTTTAAGTTAAATAATAAGAATCCAACAGACCTTATTTCCTATTCACTGGTCTAGCTGCCAACAATTTGTTTTTTTTTTGTTAACGTCACATTATTATGACAAACAGTTTGAACATCCATCCTCACAACATCAGAGGTCTGTTCATAAGAACAAACATTCATAAGCGCTTGCAAAAATTCCTTATACCTCCAATAGAAATGTTTGCGAAAGCTCGCTAACTGTTGAACAGGCCTCAGGGGTCATGTGTCGATGTGGAAGCATCCTCAGGTAGTGCAAATCAAGTTTGTTCAAATCATGACCTCCAGGGGTAGAGTGGGGCCACAATGGGGGGGGGGGGGGGGGG
>PRKT01000086.1:1225141-1251239 GCA_003671525.1 Saccostrea glomerata | reverse complement strand
CCCCCCCCCCCCCCTCCAAAAAAAAAACCTACAAAAAATACAAATATGTACTAAACAGGGCATAGAAACACATGCCCACTAATATTTTTGAGGGGGAGATCAGGTGCCCACGGAGAAGTAAGCATCCCGTTAACTGGTCACATCCACTGTAAGCTTCTGATCCATGTATTGATTAGGTTGAAGGAATATTCTGTAAAAGGAGATGATAGATTGGAAGTGAAGCTGTTTAATTACCTCTGTAAAAGGCTATTTGACATTTAATCAGAATTATACTTTGCAGCATCAGTTGTAAATACCCCTGTACTTTGGTACTTTAAGAAGTCATGTACTGACTTTGCTGTGATTGACTATAATGCATGTATACGTTAAGACGAGCATTAAGTTACATTAGCTTATCAAAGGTGTAATGAGTCAGTCAGCATTGCTACAGATAGGGTTTGCTTTTTTCTATTGATTATGCACCAGGTGTCACATAAAAGTCATTTTCATACTGAGTAAGCTGATAATTAAATGCTTGAATTTGTACATTGTAGAATATAAACTCCTCTCTCTTGTTTTTTCAATCAATGCTAAATTAATTCTACCCGTAATTATTGAGTAAATGCCACCATTTTTTCCAAATACAGCTGATAGTAAACCAAAGTGCCGTGTTTTAAGAATTGACAATCAGCATGAGGTTGATTTCTAAGGTATATCTATATTTATAAGGGTGTACACCTGTCTGTAATAACAATTGTATCCCAGAGCAGCTATCTCTCTGTTTAAACCTCACGTGACATTTCTTAACAACAATTAATGAGCTACCAATTTGTTTTTGCCTATTTAGCAGTTTACTTAAAAGTGTGTTGTAACCCTGTTTTTACGTAACATTGTAACACCTTAGCTTGCTGTTTAATATACTATATCTACCCTGCGACCTAAAGATTTATTCACTTTCTAACCCAGAGTTGCATGGTTTTATTCTTCTTAATTCATGGATGTTTGCTGAAGTCATTGAAAATCTCATTCTCGGAGATGGAATTTAAATTGCAAATCATGACTTAATTATTTAAACTGCTGGCTGGAGTATACAAAAGATGCCATAATGGACCCCTGATATTATTACCTATGTGTAGGTGACAGGACTTTGTCTGAGGAATCTACAGGTATATTTGTTCTACCTGTCTTTAAATAGACTGTATTGTTTGAAGTATTTAGCCATGGAATCAGAGACTTTGAAATTGTTTCTGCTGCTACATTATGGATGATAATGCAAAACTCTGATAGGATCCGGATATGTGAAATGGACTGATTTTAAACAAATTATGCAAAACTTTGACAGTTTCCAGATATTTTGGATGGACATTCTAAATATTGGAGAATTTTACTTAGCTGTTCTTTTCAGGGTGGAAAAATGTGACTTACTGCTAAGTCAGTGAGTAAATCAATATGACTATTCCTGCATCGGGTGTAAATTCCAGACAGCAATGTATGTAAATTAAGCAGTATGAGAAATGTTCTCTCAAAATTTGAGGATTTTGATTTTGAGTGAACATAATGGAGAACTCTAACAGCTATTTTAAGACGACCTTGCGAGGCCCGACCTTGACCCGCAGCATGGACCTGATGGGGAGTAAAGTCAGTCTGAAGTTTAAATATAACTTCACGTCGTCTTCTACCACCACAGTCTACAACCAAGTGATTACTTATTGATTTCACATATTGTAATTAACACTAATTAAAATCAAAAACTATCTTTTACAAGTTATTAAGATATTTTTTTTACAAAGCATGTTCAGTGTTTCATGCATGATTTAGACAAGCTGCATAAAAGTTTCATTTTTTTTAAAGCGACTTTGATTTTAATACTAATATATGTATACTAAATATAAGCATGACTGTATTCATATAATTCATTGGAAACAGATATTATAAAATTTTCACTATTTTATCAAATCAGAATAAATTATTTATCTTCCATCTACAAAAAAATTAGCATGAACAGTTAACTTATTTCACTAACTTAATGAATAATCCATCTTTAACTACATACATACTGTCACATGTATTGATTAAATCCTGTTTTTCATCAACTAGATTGCTTTTCCTCTAGACGATAGGTATATAATGCATAAAAAGTAGATCTCAATTTTCATGTTTGGCTTTCCTAGGAATTTTAACTCTATGTGATGATAAATTAATGCATTATTAATTAATTCATGTCCTAATAATTGGATTAAGTGTTGGTTACTTTTAGAGATCGATGGGGAACTCCAGTAGGAAGTCCCTCTCTGGTTTGGTTCCCGTCCCTCCTGATGAGCCTCGCCCCGAGGACCAGCCCAGAGTATCGACCAATCGTAACAGCTGTCCTCAGTTTGTGCCATACTCTGATGATGATGAGGAGGAGGAGGAAGAAGAAGAAGAGGAATTCTTTGATGCGAGTGAAAACTTCCCTCCTCCCCAGGTAAAGCTGGCTGTGTTGTTATACTGTATACAGGGTTATTTTCACATCATGTGACTGTGTTATTTATTCCCTTTGAATTTAAGGCAAACAATTTAGCCGCAATTTAAATTTACTGTCTTTATTGTTTTGTTCAACAAATTTAACTGTGTTCTTTGATTTTACCCTGTTTTAATTTGCGCAATAGTAGGGAGAAATGGGCAAAAGTAAAATGGTAGTGAAAATTTCCCTGTGTAGAGGATATACTGTAAAATCACATATTTTTTATAGGGGCATATTTTTATGGTTAGATGAAAAAGATCCTGGTTTGTGGGAATTTGATTTCTTGGATGACAAAGTGCATATCAATTAAATAAAAATGGTTATAAAGTAATGCACCACAAGCAAACTATTCTCCTCTTGATAAGACTTGCAGACAATTTCATTTACACACTAAAGAATATATATATTTTTCCTCCATTAGCCTGTGGTACCGCCACCTACAATGATTGATGCTAGTATTGTGGCTAAACTGGTGAAGGAGGTCGAGGAACTACTACATCATGTGACCACAGAAAACTTCCAGGCTGCTACCGACACAGCCAGAGTGCTGCAACAGGCTGATTTAGGTAAGGACCAGAGTGCTACAAGTTCCGGACCAGAGTGCTACAAGTTACAACAGGCTGATTTAGATAAGATTCCAAGGGTCTTGATTTATGGTTTAATGGTTTAAGCATATCATGAACCTAAGCTATTTGTCTTATTGCACAGGAGTCTGAAGTTTTTATCAAAAATAAAGAAACCTGGAAAAAAGTAATAAGTTATTATATGGTCATTTCCAACTTTTGTAGTTGAGGGTCGGAATTTTTCCCCGAATTTTTTCACATCATTTAGCTGTTACAGGTGTTTTTAATGAATTCTAAAGAAGGTATGAATAAATTATGTAATAAATTGCATGTTGTAGCTTTTTTTTGTTTTCTTGCACAGTCTGTTTTGAATTTTCTCACAGGAAATTTAACTCGAAGACTTTCAGTGGAAAGCACAACTAGTTCACAATTACAAGGTCATATAAGACAGACCCAACAATCAGAGAGATTGCCAAAGATTGGAGAAAACAACATCCCTTCTCCTGAAAACAGATACAGTAACCCTGCTTATATTGGATCCACTGCTGAAGTCCGAAAATCTGCCAACTTGTCGACAAAAAACTCAGAAATCAGGAAATCAAACAGTGCTAAGCAAGTATTTGCCCCACAGCTTGGAGATTCGCCAGATAATTCTGGTTATTTGAGATCGGAGGAAAAGCCGTTCCGCTTGCCACCCATTAGAGACGGGGGTTCCCAGATTCCGGGTAACTCAAACTCTTTATATCCCAGTATCTCCAATGACCTTCAGAACGGTGACGGTAACCTTGCTTGGGAGGTGGACGTCTCCGACCTACTGCCGCATGGCAGGACCACTAAACGACCCGGTTTGTTTTGTTTGCATGCTTATATTTTGTTTTTGTTTTTATATTTTGTAAACAACTTCAGTAATGGTGCATGTTGCAAGCAATTTTGGTATTTATATTTTGATTTAAATCATAATGCATGTTATAATTTAAATTTAAATTTTTATTTAATGAATGAATTATTATAATTTTTAATTTTATACGATATAAAATGGTTTTGGGCAGTTTACACTTTATAAACCCAATGCAGGAATAGTCCTAAAAATATATGGGAGGCATTTGAAAATAGTCTTAATAATCAAGACAATGTTTGAGCTTTATCCTTGTGGACAGAGAGCTAAGGCCTGTACAATATTGAAGGATTCTGAAATAACACTCAATCTTCACAAAACTCAATTGACATTGATTACCTTAATCATTACAGTTCTTACTAGTCAGCTACAACCAAAGGACACAGATGAATCTTATGAAAGCTTCGTCCCTCCAAAAGTGACGGCCACAGCTGCCGAAATCTCAGCGAGGAAAGTTTTGGACCAAAAACGATGGTAAGGGTATACACTCACTACAATGATCAATGCTACTGTAGATCACTTAATTTTTGTGACACCTTATTTTTGCGAGATAGTCATTGACTCTTTATTAGCGAGACATAATTTTCAAGAATTTGTGTTCTTCCTCTATTTAATCGTAAGGAATACTTCATACTCAAGAATGATATTCTTGCGAGCTCACTGTCGCGCATAATTATGCGGAAATAAAGTTCTCTCAAATAAAATGTGATTTACAGTACTTCATAGTAAGTGGTAATATTATTTACTTATTATACGGTCATTGGTAAGATTTTACACATATTTAACATGGTAAGTGGTATAGTTATAAACCTACTGGTATTACATGTACATGGTAAATATTAGATCATATACCTATTGCATGGTAAATGGTATAAAGATGATGCACTTATTTTATGTTAGATGGTATTTAGATGGAATTTCTAAAAATCAAAAGGAATTATTTGATAAAAATCATGTTTGTTCCATATAGTCATATAAGCTGACTTGATTTAATTGTGATACTTTTAGGAACTGTGTCAGTCGGCCACAATACAGTAAGTCCTGTGGGATTACCTCCCTTGTGTCATGCTGGAATTTCCTCTTTAGTACCCTGGGCAATGGAAAGTAAGTAGGAAATCAGTAGGTATATTACAAGTTTGCATAAAAATGATTGTTTACATATAAATATAGAGTTGTGCATAACAAGATCCATCGTTGGTGATCTAGTCTAAACTTGATTTATATTTACCCGGTATTAAGCCTATACTTTTTCTATCATCTGGTTGTTTTTGAAAGCTAGTATGAAATCAATGAAGAGGATGTATATTCTCTTACCTCTGAAATCCTTATAAACAAAGTACTTTGTTCCAATAAGTCCAAGACACATAATGACATTTAAACATGTACTACATTACTTTTAAAGAACTTTTCAATACAATGCATTAATTACTAACATTTACTAACATTGTTACACAATTATAAATAACATTGTATATATTGCTGGTTAGGATTTTATTTTATTGATGTAAGATTGAAATAGCCGTAAGTTAATAAGTCAATAATATTTTTTTTCAGTCTAAATCCTATAACTCAAGAGGAAGCCTTGACAATCCTGGGATTCAAGCCTCCATTCGGGGAGATTCGATTCGGACCTTTTACTGGCAATGCCACTCTGTTTAGGTTTGACTCTAGCTAGATTAACATTTAATTAATTTTCATGTCATACAGTGTAATGTGAAAAATGTAATAACTACTGGTATGTAAAATTTCTACATTTTGTTATCTTAAAAAGATTTTTAAGGTATTCGCAGAATATGGATTACACTGCACTGTGCATGAACATTTCATTACTTTATTTCATTACTCTGTGAATTTACAGGTGGTTCAGAGTCTTAAATGATCATTTCAAGGTCAGGGGTCGGGCTTACTTCATGTATAAAAGTCATGGAAAGAACAAGACATACGGCACCTCCCCTGAGGAGGCCCTGGGGCACCTCAAAAAAGGCCTCCAGGACCCCTCCACTGCCTTCATCTACCACTGCCAAAACCACTACTTCTGTCCCATAGGATTCGAGGATACCCCCGTCAAGTGTACAGAGGCTTATGGGTAAGATTTAAGCGTAGGATTCAAGGATACCCCTGTCAAATGTACAGAGGCTTATGTGTAAGATTTATACCCCTACTTCTGTCCAATAGGATTTGAGGACACCCCCATCAAATGTACAGAGGCTTATGGGTAAGATTTAAACCACTACTTCTGTCCCATAAGATTCAAGGATACTCTCGTCAAATGTACAGAGGCTTATGGGTAAGATTTTAGCATAGGATTCAAGGATACTCTCATCAAGTGTACAGAGGCTTATGGGTAAGATTTGAGCATACTTCAGCATATTCCTTCAAGTAGCAGCCTCTGTTTAATTTCCCTTTGCTCTATAGATATCACACGGCACAGAGTCAAATGTATCTCACCATGAACCTCTAGCATACTGAGTAATTCCAGTGTAATGTAAAGAAGCTTATGGGTTAATTTTTTCAATGCTGCATAAGTGAATTGAGATTTGTTAACCCTGGAAAACTTCTAACCACCAGAATTTCAATGTTTTCTCTTTTGTTCCATATAATATTTTTTTTAAGGGGTGGACTATCACAAGAAGACCTAAACACCTGGGTCTTAATAGGAGATCCTGCTAGTGGACATCCAGCCATGCACTGTAAAAGGTAAAAGTCTTTAATGACTGATATCTGTAATGGCTGATATCTGTAACTACTGAGATCTGTAATGACTGATATCTATCAGCCATGCACTGTAAAAGGTAAAAGTCTTCAATGACTGATATCTGTAATGACTGATATCTATCAGCCATGCACTGTAAAAGGTAAAAGTCTTCAATGACTGATATCTGTAATGACTGATATCTGTAATGGCTGATATCTGTAATGACTGATATCTGTCAGCCATGCACTGTAAAAGGTGGAGTCTGTAACTGATATCTGTTATAATGGATATACATGTATTATATGTAGTCTTTCTTGTACTGTAAAAACAATTTCTGTAATAACTGACATTTGTCTCCCTTGTATTATAAAAGGTAAAGTCTCTAAATATTAAACAAGTAACAAGTGATATCTGTCTCCCATTGTAAAGGGTAGCATCTGTAACAAAAGATATCTGTAACAAGCAATTTCAGTCATCCGTAGAATAATTAACAACTAACTATTAATACAATCAAGATCAGTCCCCCATGTACTGTAAAAGGTGATGTCTGTAACATTTATATCTGTCTTATGTACTTTTTTCTTCAGAAACAAGACATATTTTCTTTTGACAGATGGACTGACATTGTGACAGACATAGGCTGTGTCAATCCTGAATTCCTGGACATTCGCAGACTAGAGAAAGGCATGCAGCGCCGAAAAGCCAAGAAAGTCGGAGGAAACCTACACTGCATCATGTCGTTTACAAAATGTAAATTTCAGAGCATAAAAACTTACAGAACTCAGATTCCTGTGCCTGGCGGAAGAGGAGGGGTGAAAGACGCTGCTCGATTTAAAATGACAAACTTTAAAGAGGAAGATTCGAGTAATACGGAGAATGTGGAAAGTGGAGAAGGGAATGTTCAGGTGGCTGAACCAGAATTTCAAGAAAATGTGGAATTTTTTCTGGAGGACAAGCAGAATAATGAGAAACAGGGTGGTAATAAAGAGGAAGATGTTGAGGAAGATGAAGAAGTGGAAGATCTGGATACAGAAAATGATTCCTCAGAGAACAATGTGTGAAGAAGACATTGTGGGAGTAAAAATGCTTAGAGGGTGTTATTTATTATTCTGTGGAAGTCCTTCAAATCAAGCACCAGGATACCTTAGGTCTTGTATTTCCTATTTATTTCGATGATTTAAAAATAGGAAATACTGAAATGCCTGTATTTTGAAATGGTCTGGTGTCATGAGGGACTTATGCATTTTATCAGCATTAATTTGACAAAGTTTTGTTATATACAGCAGCTATCTGTGATGTACCTGTATTTAACCAGTTTTGCTTGTGACATCAAGGTTTTCCAATAATGATATTTGTGATATTTATGACAATTTTTTTGAATGAAAGATCTGATTGATTACATGCTCATCACATTAATTTATACTGGTATTTTCGTGCATAGAGGTTTATGAATGCTTTAATAGTGTATCACACTATGAATAGTGTTAAGCATTCAGATTCTTTTTAAATTTGAAATTAAAATAAAAAATCCTGTTTTATTTTATTTGTGCTGCATTGTAATTTTTTGCAACACCTGAAGTGTTCAAATTCAGTGCATTTGTCATTTTACAATGACTTTTCGTCCAAAAACGGCAGGAATTGAGGAAATCACTAGTTTATATAATCTCCAGACTACAATAAGGATGCAATATCTGGCATATATCATGTACTTTGTAGATTCCTAAGTGTATGCTAGTAATTTATTTATTATGATAGTGTAATTTCACGAGAGGGGCCATTCAAAAAATACCATAAAATTAATTCACTTTAATCATACAGTGCTGAAATACATACATGTAAAAACTGTGGATCAACCATTGGTGAAACCATGGGGGGTTTTTTTATGATACGTCTTTGAGCCATTTCATATTTCCCTGGGTGCAAAATTTTCAAGGTTTGAGAAAAAATATTGATATGTGGGGATTTTATTTCATGGTTGGAGAAGTGTTGAGTTATAATGCCAGTTAATAAATTTTACATTTTGTGGTGGTCAGACATGAATTTGTGAGTCTCTCTCCAGTCGAAAACAGAGAATATTTAACCCCCATGAAATTATTGATTTCACAAAATGTATGTGAAATATAAATTGCTGCATGAAAAAATTTCAATTTGAAGCTTCAGTTTGAGACATTCATATAAATGATATATTGGGGTTATATTCACCGCTCTTATATATGTAGATGGGAGACGGGCATGCTTAAATTAATATAAATATTACTTCAGTTTGTTTGTTGACATTTCTTTTAATCACTTCATGGGAAACATTTACAAATATACAATGATATTTTTTTATTCACTGTGTACATATAATGACTTGAACATTGGTATAAATATTGTGTAATACATATACATTTTTATACCTACACCCCCTTCAAAACATAAAACAGCACAGACAGTACACATATAAAAAACATATAGGCATACAGTAGACTGTCCTCTTGGGTTACAATTTCTACACAATCGAATTCAGAAGAAGCTTCTCTCAGACAAATGATGTATGCTGTTCCTGCAGTCAGATTCTGAAGAACGTAAGACAAAGAGGAGGATCTAAAGGAGTGTAAAACCTGTTTATCTTTGTGGCCAAATTGATGATATTTCAACTCGTATTGTGGTGAAGGTCCTGAGACTGATTCAGTGTTATAAATATGCCACTGGAGCTTAACAAAAGTCTCTCCAATTTCTGCTGCTTTTAATTTCAAATCCTCTTGTTTATTTTCGGAATCTTCAGACCATTCTTCTTCTTGAGGATTTTCAGAATCACAAACAAATAAATCACTGCTTAAAAAATTCCAAGAATCATTGAATAGGTTAGCAGGGCCTCGACAAGTTGGAATAAACTTTTCCTCGGGAATGTTGAAGTAGTGTAATTGATACTCCCTTGTATCTGTGTATTCTTTAAGCCATTGAAGTCTACAGTCACAGTAAAATGGGTTTCCTCCTAGTAACAGAATTTCATGGGGGTAAATATCACCCTTCATATCCTCCCCAATACTATGGATCAGATTAAATGAAAGATCTAATACTTCTAGAGATGGAAGATGTGAAGGAAAAGTCACAATTTTGTTTCTGGATAGAAACAGGTAAGCAAGATTATTTACTTTTTCAAATATTCCCTTTGGAATGTGTTTTAGCATATTGCCGGAGAGATCTAAATTTTCTAAGTTTGCATTTGATTTGAAAAGGCTTTCTTTTAATATTTTGATTTTATTATTTGACAGGTTTAAATGATGTAAAACTGGCATTTTCTCCAAAATGCAGTCATCAAGATTTTCAATATTGTTAAAAGATAAATCTAATTTTTCTAGGCTTTTGAAAATTAAATGGGTATCTATTGAACAAATTATGCTCTTCAAGAAATTGTGATCAAAATAAACCTCCTTCAAATTTTGTGGTTGTAATAATTTACCAAATGGCAATGTTTGAAACAAATTATTACTAGCTCTTAAAATTTCAAGTGTTAATGGAAGGGAGAACCTAAAATCATCTAATTCATTATTTGAAACTGATAGCTCTTGTAAATTTTCAAAATTAACTAAAAAGTTTCCTTCAAAAAGAGAAATTTTGTTGTAGCTGATGTCTAGAATGTTCACAAAACTGGTGACACTGTGCCTAAGTTCTGTTGTTTTCCATGTCATTTGGTTGCCGCTAAAATTCCATATGTGAAATGCTTCATCAATAACAGGTTGTTCACTTAGCTCTCTGTAACTACAGTCGAGTGTTTTATCCAAACACTTGCAAACCTCTGGACACGCGTTCACCATACTAATAAATATTCCTAGAAAAGGCAATGACATATCGATTCCTTTCACACGTGTTTGTAGTAAACAATACCACGTGGTAGCTATATTTAGATATGCACATCCGGGGTATCGTCAATTGTTTCTTGTGTCTATATCCGATTATCTTTCGATCTGGAAAAAGAAATGTTGTGAAAAGAATGACAAATTTAGCTGATTAATAAATTGTGTTTGTTATGAATTGACATGAACTGTATCGACACATTCCACTACAATGCAAGGGAGCACTAATTGTATCTCGTGGGTAATCATTGGGCGATTTTTCACTCATTAAAATGCACGTGACCTGCTTAAATGTTAGAGAACAACATAAATAATATTGTGTATCGTAAATATTTTTTAAATAAAATTCAAGAGAATTCTTGACAATAATTACTACCTCAAATGGTCGGAAACGAAATTATTACTCCCTGTTTAATCCAATGAAATGCTTAATGGCGAAGAGATCACGTGACAGGTTTTCGTGGCGTGCAAACTGCTCTGAAAGGCAGCACTTTGTAGTGCGCCGCGATAGAGAGTGGATGGGCCATGTCGAGCTCTGAATGACAGTTACTTTATTTGTTTATTTAAGATATTTTAAGTCTGTCAGATGAATACCAATCATGACAATAATATTATTTCTCGTCGATACAAGTGCATCTATGAACCAGCGTACATATTTGGGAACTTCTTTGATTGATATCGCCAAAGCCTCGGTTGAGACTTTTATGAAGGTAAAGAGACTCGAATAATGACAAATCAGAGGTCGACAAAGGTCGTAAATTTCGATGTTAAAGTGTTTATAATTTTATTATGTTTAGATAAGGTCAAGGGATCCAAATTGCAGATGGGATAGATACATGCTCCTGACATTTGAAGACCCGCCTGCAAATATTAAGGTAAATATTTCGTTTATTTGAAGATCACGCGTGGAATTGCATCCTTAAACTTTAATTCCAGAACAAGACAGCTGCGGCAAAAACACCAAGTCTGAATAAATTAAAAATTACTCCGCGTTCTCCTCGAATAAAATCTTGAAACAACTGACTTGCTTGTTACTGTTTCTCCGCCATTTGCTTCTGGCAGGGAAGAAAGTTGCATTGTGGGATTTGACATGGATTTCGGAGTTCATTTGCATAATGTATGTGGGGTACACAGGGGAAAAATATCTTACAATAATTGTGCTAGTGATATTTACAGACACTAGATAAGATTTTAGTGATTGAGATTTTTTCTCTCTTTAATATATCCCATAAAAATATAGGAAACTAGAGGGAGTGGAAGATGGTTAAAGAAAAAAATCCAAGAATGATTACTTGAGGTGGATCCAAAATTTTCACGAGGAAGGGTGTCTTTTGTTGCTATTTTGAAATGTCAATAAACACAACTTCCTCGGATTCTTTGCTCTACTAAAATGCAAATGACAGTTAATGACTTGGTGTATAACTACTGTATATTTGATTCACACATTGGTTGTCACTATGTCATGGTTCAGTGATTCATTGATACATTTTTTAGGGCAGGTGTGAATCGGCAGCATTATTGTGATAATGAAGGACAAAGCTCAAAAGAGGGTCTTGGGGTCAAAGCCAATAGATGGAGAAAAAAATGTTACTGCAGGATGCATTACATGATATTGACATGGGAATTTGGGGGGTGGGTGGGGGGTCTCAAAATTCTTTCGCTCAAGAACTATGGAGTATGCCATGATGTTAAATGAATTTATTTACAGTCACTTATATGAAACTTCTGAACCAATCATATCTGGTACCTAAGTTTCTACCTTTTGATGCCCCTGCTGTGTATAATCTTAGAAATAACCCAATACTTGGGAATTTCATCATTTAAGAACTTGTAGTCAACAACATTACTTTTTTTAATGGACACTGAACTCTCTATAAAAGTTGATTGCCTTTAATTATGGGTATAGTTTCCAACTTTCCATGCTAAAACAAAGCTTAGCATACATATTGTGAACGCATTATTTTTGAATCTGCACCAGTGGGAATTAAGCAGACAATTTCTGAGGTTTAAGAAGTTCCAATTTAAAAAGAGACCAAATTAAACATTATCATTTATTGTTTATTGTAAAAGGGTCTTCTGCTCAAGGAACAATTTAAGTATATTCAAATTTAGCCTTCCCTTAGGGTTAAAGCAGCATCTTTGTGACATATGAGACATGAAATTTATAAATTCACAACATTCTCAAGTCCTCAATCATGGTCTTATATTATTCACTCCCTGGAGCTTTAGCCTTTGGGTTGTCACATGGTTATGTGGCGGTCAGCCGGGATTGATCACCGGTGGCCAGATAGCTCAGTTGGAAGAGCACCTGACCGGAGTTTCAGGGGGCCCGGGTTCGAATCCCGGTCTGGTTCGCTGCATTTTCTCCTCTCCCGTTACATTTGGTGCCATGCCATGCCCTGGAATTGACAGGTGAAAGACCTGCCAGGGATGAGCCTGGGTTGGGGTCTTTGGAGGGCCAAAGACCTTTAAGGAGGGAGAAATGTGGCGGTCAGCCGGGTTGGATCGTCAGTGGCCAGATAGCTCAGTTGGTAGAGCACCTGACCGGAGTTTCAGGGGGCCCGGGTTCGAATCCCGGTCTGGTCCGCTGCATTTTCTCCTCTCCCGTTACGGTTAAATGGATTAATGAGCATTTTTCAATAATTTGAAATGTAGGAGTTTGCATGTGACATGTATTGTTTAGGAAATTTTTTATATATATATCCATGATCTTGAAGCCTTAGGACACTGTGCTTTGTTTAACAGGCTGGTTGGAAGGAGAGCCATGCTACTTTTGTGAATGAACTGAAGAACCTACAGACCCAGGGCTTAACACTAATGGGCCCCGCCTTGAAACATGCGTTTGATCTTCTCAATATTAATAGAATGCAGACAGGCATTGATACTTATGGACAGGTAACAATATAGATTTTCTTTTTACATAATGATTAATTATGCCAAATATGTACATACCATGATAGAAATTAGAAATTTTACCCTTTTAAAAAGAGAAGATTTTGAATTTATCTTAAATGTTAAAAGTAAAGGTTGATTGAAAATATTAACTCACTCTCTGAGAGAAGTTTGAAATGCTAACTGAAGATGTGATATTGAAATTATTTTATTTCAGGGTCGCTGTCCGTTTTACCTGGAGCCAGCTGTGATAATTGTAATCACTGATGGAGGGAAACTTACCACCATGAATGGTGTCCAGCCAGAGGTACAAGCTCCATGAAAATCTAATGTCACTAAACACCCCTTCTCAACCAATTTTCATATAAATTTATCATGGTCTTTAAAATTGTAACCAATCTCAAAACTCAGACCCAAGCTCAATAAAACTAGTCACCTACATTTACATATACGATATATCACAGTGGTATTAAAAAATCCAATCAAAAATTAATTACAGTTACTAGTATGCAGGATTCCTGACTTTGAATGTCAGACCCAGACAAAGCTCAGTAAATATACTCAGATACATTGCCTAAATTTAATAAAATTAGAATGCGGAACTTTTCCACTGTTTTACAGATTAACTTGCCCATGAACTCTGTGGTACCTGGATCTGAGCTAACAAAGGAACCCTTCAGATGGGATCAGAGGATATTCGGACTAGTGCTGAGGTTGCCTGGAAACGTTCCGGTTGACATGACAACCAATACATTCATTCCCTCTGCAGAAAATCATCCATTGGATGCTATGTGTGATGTCACAGGAGGTAGGAATATGTCAGGAAAATAAATTCATGGAATAATTTAAATTTTTTTTAGCAAAATCAACACTTGGAATAATCAAATCACAATTAGGAATTTATATATTCTGTCCAAAAATTGTTTTAGGAAAATTTAGGCAAAGATTATCTAAAGAATAATATTTTTGAAATCCTTCATAAAATTGTGCAATAAATCATTCAGAATTGTATTAATTAAACATCTTACAGTATATGATTTATTTTTGAAATTAGGTAGGTCATATGCTGTACACACACAAAAAATGCTGAATGGAGCACTGGAAAGTTTAGTGCAGAAAGTTCAGGGAGGAGTGGTGATAAACTTTGAGAAAATAGGACCAGACCCTCCTCCTTTAGAAATCAAAACTGAGAATGGACTGGATAGCAATGGAAACACAAAAGGTACAAAAGACACAATATCTTAAAAGAGTTTAAGACATTTTAAAGGTATAAAAGTCGATATTTTAATGGAGAAAAAAGAATACCAGTATTTTTCAGACTATTGTAATTGTGCGAGATGTAATCCAACTGAGGAAATTACACAACAGAGCCAGTCTAGTATACATGTAGTTATAAGATACTGCATTCCATGGAAGTTAGATTCCATCTATACATGTATTTTGCCTTTCTACTTTTGAATACTACTTTATGCAATGTATGCCTGTAAAGGCAGAGAATCGGTTTCTGTAAATTTTATGTATTGTTCAATTATGAAATTCAAGTAAATGTGTAAACATGAGAACTTTTGTCCCTAACCTATTGTGATAAATTATTGAACAATTCCAGAAAACCAGGACATTAACACACCAATCAAGCTAGAGCTGGAGGAAGAGAAGAAGACGAACTCTCCGATGATGGGTCAGTCCGTCCCTAACAACAGCTGGCACAACTGTCGACGACTCATCTACGTCCCCCGCTCGGCTCAGAAGGGCTACTCCGTCGGTCACTGGCCTATTCCTGAGGCATTCTGGCCAGACACAACTAACTCAAATCTAGTAAGGCTGAGCTATGTTTATCTGAATTCTTTTATTGACAGAAAAGTGAATTAACAAATAAGTGTATCATTACATTTATTTTCAGTGTTAATTTTTTAGGACCCGTACCAAAGAAAAAAATACCTTTGTTTGTCTCCGATATATTTAGTTCTTTTATGTGTTCAATATTTTGGTTCAATTCTTTGTGCAGCCTCCCCGCTCCGCCCACCCTGCGGTGAAGTTTTACTGTGCCCCTTGTGAGCCCATGGTAATCGGAAACCTCCCATTTGATAAGTACGAGTTGGAGCCCTCCCCCCTCACCCAGTACATCCTGGAGAGGAGGCAACCCAACTCCTGCTGGCAGGTCTTCATTAACGGCAGTGCTAAATATAGTGACGTGGGACACCCCTTTGGGTATCTGAAGGCCAGCAGTACCCTGAGCTGTGTGAACCTGTTTCTGATGCCGTACAATTATCCTGTGCTGCTTCCTTTATTAGGTGAGTGTTTTATTATGAGGTGAGTTCATTATTAAATACAGGTAACTGTTTATGAATTGAATGCAGGAACATGAAAAATTGGAGATTGATTTTTCAATTAATGAAAATCGAGTAGACTATGAACAGGCACTCAGCATGATTCCTCATCCACTCTTGCATTGGTTATTCATCTCATTCTTTGCTCAGTTTTAACTTGTATAATAGTGCAAAGACTAGCTTAATGCTCTGGGAATGTTTTAAAATAAACTGTTAAAATTTCATTTTACTGGAAAATTGAACAAAGAATGAAATGAAATGACCTCTGCACTTGAACAGTTTGAAGACCAATCAATGATAGAATTTGTCTTCTCAATTCAGCCTATCAAGGCAGCTTCCCCTCTGTCCAATGGGATTCCAGCTGGTTGCCATGGCACCCTAAAGCCTTCCTCTGATTGGACAGTGGATGGCAACAGCCTTTTCCTCAATCCACTCACAAGTGAGGCATTTTCCCTCCAAAAGACATAGAGTTACTGTTAAAATTGGTTGGATGTTGATGTAAAGAAAAAGATACTATACATTCAAGAGTTTGTGTATCTATATGTTTTAATAAATTTATGATCTTGAATTGTAAAATTAAAAAGAAAAAGGTTTGCAAAGAAATGGATATGAAGGAATTCTTTAATGGTATTAAGAGTGTTCCAAAATTTGTAGAAATAAGAGTCTTAAGTGAGACTTGTAAATTTTGTTTAACAAATTGACAAAGTTATTTGCTCATGTGTTTACACAGTGTTATCTTGCTTTGAGTATTCAGTTTTCAGATTTCTGACCAGACAGCTGAAATAGAAGCAGATCAACATCCTTTTCCTCCTCACTAATCTATTTTTCATTGATAATTGTCCCCAGTACTGACCAATCCTTACTTGTCTTTCAGATGAATTGTTCAAAGTTCACAAGCTGAAGCCGACACAGAAATGGCGAAGTCAGTTTGACACGTACCTCAAAACCATGCCATCTTATTATGCAGGGGTAAGAATAGGATATCTCTTGAGCTTTGTTGGTTAAATTTTTTTTCCAGGATAGATATGAAAGCATAAATTTTTAATGTATATCAAACTCTAGCTAATAAGTAGTGACCAAGATTCTGACGAGTATATTGTAATGTATTAGGGATTTCAGGGGGACCAGATTTTGACATGTTGATAAATGTGTAATATATCATTATCATTGAATGGTATATATCAGATAACTTATTTTCTTCCTTGACAGCCCTTAAAAAGAGCCTTAGCCAGAATGGGTGCTCCTAATCTAGTTCCTGACAATATGGACAACAGTCTGAGTTATAGTGTAATCACCTACCTAAAGAAACTCAAAAACCAGGTAATGTACCAGACAACAGTGTGAGTTATAGTGTAATCACCTACCTAAAGAAACTCAAAAAACAGGTATGTAACAGACATCAGTCTGAGTTATAGTGTAATCACCTACCTAAAGAAACTCAAAAACCAGGTAATGTACCAGACAACAGTGTGAGTTATAGTGTAATCACCTACCTAAAGAAACTCAAAAAACAGGTATGTAACAGACATCAGTCTGAGTTATAGTGTAATCACCTACCTAAAGAAACTCAAAAACCAGGTAATGTACCAGACAACAGTGTGAGTTATAGTGTAATCACCTACCTAAAGAAACTCAAAAAACAGGTATGTAACAGACATCAGTCTGAGTTATAGTGTAATCACCTACCTAAAGAAACTCAAAAACCAGGTAATGTACCAGACAACAGTGTGAGTTATAGTGTAATCACCTACCTAAAGAAACTCAAAAAACAGGTATGTAACAGACATCAGTCTGAGTTATAGTGTAATCACCTACCTAAAGAAACTCAAAAACCAGGTAATGTACCAGACAACAGTGTGAGTTATAGTGTAATCACCTACCTAAAGAAACTCAAAAAACAGGTATGTAACAGACATCAGTCTGAGTTATAGTGTAATCACCTACCTAAAGAAACTCAAAAACCAGGTAATGTACCAGACAACAGTGTGAGTTATAGTGTAATCACCTACCTAAAGAAACTCAAAAAACAGGTATGTAACAGACATCAGTCTGAGTTATAGTGTAATCACCTACCTAAAGAAACTCAAAAACCAGGTAATGTACCAGACAACAGTGTGAGTTATAGTGTAATCACCTACCTAAAGAAACTCAAAAAACAGGTATGTAACAGACATCAGTCTGAGTTATAGTGTAATCACCTACCTAAAGAAACTCAAAAACCAGGTAATGTACCAGACAACAGTGTGAGTTATAGTGTAATCACCTACCTAAAGAAACTCAAAAAACAGGTATGTAACAGACATCAGTCTGAGTTATAGTGTAATCACCTACCTAAAGAAACTCAAAAACCAGGTAATGTACCAGACAACAGTGTGAGTTATAGTGTAATCACCTACCTAAAGAAACTCAAAAAACAGGTATGTAACAGACATCAGTCTGAGTTATAGTGTAATCACCTACCTAAAGAAACTCAAAAACCAGGTTATGTACCAGACAACATTTTAAGTTAATAGTATAATTAACTACCTAAAGAAACTCAAAAAACAGGTATGTAACAGACATCAGTCTGAGTTATAGTGTAATCACTTACCTAAAGAAACTCAAAAACCAGGTAATGTACCAGACAACAGTGTGAGTTATAGTGTAATCACTTACCTAAAGAAACTCAA
Organism: Saccostrea glomerata; assembly: GCA_003671525.1. Classification (NCBI taxonomy): domain Eukaryota; kingdom Metazoa; phylum Mollusca; class Bivalvia; order Ostreida; family Ostreidae; genus Saccostrea; species Saccostrea glomerata. The sequence goes on along the minus strand of PRKT01000086.1, from coordinate 1,232,877 downwards.
AAAACAGGTATGTAACAGACATCAGTCTGAGTTATAGTGTAATTACCTACCTAAAGAAACTCAAAAACCAGGTAATGTACCAGACAACAGTGTGAGTTATAGTGTAATCACCTACCTAAAGAAACTCAAATCCAGGTGAGCTAAGTCTGTTCGATTGAACAAGATAAATGTATGTTTATTGAAAAGGATATGAAAGTTTTGATAATGAAACAGAGTTTATGAACTATATTCATTAACAATGATGACATCTGACTTTGTTTTCAGGCCAAGATAGAGATGGATCGTCTAATAGCATCTGTTGGACAGAAGGTTCCTCTTCATGAGGGCATTAAAGTGGACTCCAGGTATAGACCCTCACTTCTGTTGTCAAACCCATGGGGGGGGTGTCACGTTAAGTACAGGGTTTAAACTTAACTGAAATTTCCACGAGCCATGTGGGCTCCTGACATTTCAAATTTAGGAGCCCACTGTTAAATTTGTTAGCCCACAGTCTCTGATTTTTTTTTAAAAAAGCAAAGATACTGGGACAAAAAGTAGATACAAATGAAATACATATATAAATTCATCTGTTTAAAATTGGAGTTCTTACTTTATAAAAATCAGATGTCATATAAATATTTAATCAAAGGAAATAAAATTGTATTCAATAAACATTTTTACTATCTTTTTTTTTTTTTACTTGGTAATACATGTATATAATTTATAAATACGTAGCCCTGGTACATGTCTTCAACTGATAAACAGACAATGACACAATAAGATTTTCTAGGTTAAATATTTTAACTACAACATATCTAAATAGGTGAAAACACTTACTTTTCATATGACTGAGTAGTTGGGAGTTATTAAAATTGTATATCTCTCACGTATCAACCATTTACAGAGGGTTGGAGGAAATTCGGATTAGGAAAAAAGACGATCGTTTTAGGGAATTTCACAAATCGTGTAGTACTTTAAATGGAAAAGATGACTGATATTTACGAACAATAGGACCATACTGCTGTGATTTATTTCATTTTTCTGTAGTTTTAAATAAAAAAACTGCATGAAAAGTTTGTTTTTCAGTAAGGGGACTGGGAATGAATTCGGCCCCCTGCAGAATTTTTATTCGCCACGTGGGCGAGCAACTTGCAAATTTTATGAGCCCACACCAATTTTTACTCGCAATTTGCGAGTGGGCGAGCGTTAAGTTTAAACCCTGAAGTATATTTATTATTGGACATTTACTAGTATTACATTGTATCCATAGGTTTTGCATGAGTCATGTGTTTGAAATGTTTTAAAGAAACATGCATAAATCTGCACAAGATTTAAAAGTAAATATAAATCAGATCTTGAACTTCACGAGACTAAGATCTTTGTTTGATTTTCAGAACTAAGACCTCCATTCTACAAAGACGGGACTTTAACCAGTTGTTACAGAATGCGGGTGGGAATCTTCAGAACCTTAAGCAGGAACTGAACGATTACAACACGTTTACTGTTGCAGTGGCCGACAGGGACATCAAACCTCAATACTACAGGTAGGTAAAGGTCATCAATCCTTAATACTATAGGTAGGTCAAGGTTGTCAAATCTCAATACTACATGAAGGTCAGGGTAATCAAAGCTCAATACTGCAGGTAGGTCAGGGACATCAAACCTCAATACTACATGTAGGTCAAGGTCATTAAACCTCAATACTATAAATAGGTCAAGGTCATCAATTCTCAATACTGTAGGTATAGTTTAGGGTTGTTAAACCTCCATTCTATAGGTAGGTCAAGGTCTTTAAACCTCAATGCTATAGGTAAGTCAGGGTTGTTAAACCCCAATATTATAGGTAGGTCAGGGTAGTCAAACCTTGATACTACATGTAGGTCAAGGTTTTCTTCTATAAGTAGGTGAAGTCATCTACTGAGGATTCATTTTAATGCATGGAGATCAACGTTTGTAAGCAGGCAAAATGTTATGTAAGTGGGGATATAATTTCATGGGTTATTTATTTACGTACAGCATATTCAGTGAATCGATATATTTACGAAATAGACTTTTATGGTGAAGTAAACTCGTGGATCTATACAGTAGGAAGAGGAATGTGAAGCTGAGAAAATTATAAAAAAAATTGACTCATTTTGTTTTAGCTTGATTTCATGTCTTTTCTATTTGTAGAAATCCGTATGATATACCTCGAAAAAGCCTTATTGATCAAATAGCTAGAATGAGATCAAATTTTCTACAAAAGTCCTACCATAGAACAAAACTAGTGGACGATGGTATGTATCACAAACCATGGAATACACTCTTTAATATTTAGATAATCTTAAATATAATCTGATTTAATTTTTTTAAAAAGCGCATCTTTGTATTTAGGTTGACAAACTCACTGACTTAAAAAAAAAAAGCTATTGATATAAGTGATGTAATACCAGGGACCAAACTAGACGCAGAATTTAGGGAGACCTCACTTCTCCCTCAGAGAAATTTAATTTTTAGGGTTTTCAGTAAAGGGGTTGCAAATGTTAAGGCCACTTAAACTTTGCTTTTGTAATAAATGATGACAAGTTTGGAGCTCAAAAGCGACTATTTCGCCTCAGTCACCCCTAGGTTGGTCCTTGAATGCATACCTGTAAATGAATATTAATCAATTCTCTGGAAAAAAAGTGGTGGATGTTTTAAATTGAATAATAAATTAACAGATCAAGCCCACAGTATACCGGTCCAACAGATGGGGAACTACCAGGATTACCTGAAGAAACAGCCAGCCCCGCTACGAGAGCTGGAAACTTCTCCTGCCAGGCTTCATACCTTCGGAAATCCATTTAAGGTCAAGGTAAGTACATGTTTTACAGTGTCCTTAAAGCTGAACACTTCTCATAAGTAGGCACTGTTAGACGGGTATATAAACCATTCGATTTCGTTACACCCGAATGGCACACTCGACACTCGTGGCCGACATGTAGTACTCCTTTCGTGGTCTTAGATTTTTTGAGTTATTCCTTGTTTTTATGTGCATTTTCTGTTTGTAAATAATGTATTTACCTGTATTTTTCATGATACTTTAGTCCTGTTTTGGAAAAAATTGTTAAATTTGATAATGTCATCGCGACCGAGTAGCACGGCTGTGTAAGATGTACGTCTACACTCGTCGGATCTCTACAGCAAAATACATTGAACTGATAAGCAATCTGCTCCTTATATAGGGGTTGTAGGGAAAGCATTAAAGAACAGGAAATGTGCCTTTTTACGAGTAGTGTTCAGCTTTAAGAGCAGAGGCACAGGCCAGACAAATTGACTCCTTATTAACTATACTCATTATTATCTATAAAGAACTTCGACAAATTTAATCTCTTTCTTAAGTTAATAAAAATCCAGTCACAAAAATTGTCGACGCTATTTGCATTTTGCTTTCTTCTTCTTTGCCTGCTTCACATTTCATTCATTTACTTGGTGCATTAAAAGTTGAACATGGTCATTTTAAACTCCTATAAATGAAGGGTAAACATGGGAGGAAACTGTGTCAGTATTCTAGATGAAATTTGTTTAAAAAAAATTTAAGATAAATTCTTTTAAAGTAGTTCTATACTCACACTACGTCATTTACGAATAGTAAAACCGGAACCGCGCGTCCTTTTTCCGAGATGAGAGTTTTTAACTGTATTGGTTTGACTTTTACTTAGCGTTTTAAATATCCGGTATCGATTTTGCTCGAAGTCGGTCGCGTCAACAAACACATATTTGTACAGTTTAAGGATAAATTAATTTAAAAAAAGGCTGGGAACAACTTTCGGATGACAGAAATAATTAGGTAATAAAACGATATTTCTGTGAATGATGCATGTTTGCATGCTATGCTGCGTCGAAAACACGGACCATTTATATGTATACATGCTACATCAGAACATGACTGTATCAAACTATCGAGGCGACTATTGTCGGCGGCCAAGTTGAAGCTAATAGTGATAATTCGGAAGAAAAGTAATGACTACGATTTCACTTAGAAAATTTATGGATTTTACTAATCAAACATTACAAAATTTACTTTAAATAACAATAATTGCATAAAACACATACCCCCTCCCCCAACCTGCTTACCCACGAACCCCAATGCAAAATTATCTTTTGAATAAATATTTGACAAAAGTTGATTCACTTGCAGCATACTTTGTTACTTTATGTTACAAAATCATCCAGTTTCTGAGAATCAGTGAATTACTTTCATTTTCATCGTCTCCAATTTAAAGACAAGTGTGTTTTATTTATTTTTTTTTCGAGTAAAATTAGATAAATTTTTAGGGAAAATAGGTTTTGGGTGTGTATATTTATTGTTTTAAATAATGTACAAGCTTGTTAATACAAGTATACACTCAAACATTAACAGTATTACAGAAATATGTGGCAATACATTTCTTCTGGAAGAAAGAAAATAGGGGGGTACCTTTAGTGTAGAGCTCATAACACGAAAAGTAATGCGTCAACATATAATTCTTTTAAGCTTATTATTTTTCTTAAATATAATTTAGTGAAAATAATGCAAATTTACGAAGTTTGAGTCCATAATTTTTTTTTAAATGACCTAGATTGTCCTGGGAAGCATATTTTCTCACATTAAATTTTGATACAATAGCCTAACAAAGTGCATCTATTTATAATAATTCATGCAAAACAATGATATTTTATTGTTTAATAACATGTGTCTACTCTATTTTGGGTATTAAAGTTGAATATTAAGACTTAAATTAATTTATATACAACAAAATCTAGGATAGGTAAATTTTCAGTATTTTACATTTCGGTGTATATACTCCGATAGGCTATAGCGGAAAAGTGAACATGTTGACATATAATTTTTCTTGTGTCTATCCATTGCTGGGATGTATGTCTATCTTATAAAAGCAGATTTTTAAAGATTGAGCCCATTTAGCGCCGGGTATAGAACTACCTTAAAATTTTGATTTATCATTCTAAAGAATTAGTTTGCTTGTCTATGGAATGTTCATGTCTTATTTTTGATTATGAGAAAGACAACATTTTCACAATGTCCATTGTTTTTTGACATTGCAGATGAACATGGTTGACGAGGCTGATGACCCGACAATAGATAAGCCATCCAAGCGTCGGAGCTTAGAGAGTCCCTCACCAGGTCCCAAAAAACGCAAAGTTGGTCAGTATTTATACATGTATCTAATGGAATTTCCTCTCAAAACATGGTCTCTGCATGATCTGTTGAACTTATTCAAGAGTTATCTTTCTTTTGCTATTGCATGTAATTTAAGAGCACTGCCTCCATTTTGAAAATATTTTTTTTTTTCAATGAAAATTTGCATGATTTTGTTTATTACGAAATAACAAAATTTGGATCTTGTAAAATCATCTGCCTTTTGTGTTTTAAATCGTCTAGGTCCACTCCCCAAGGACTACGTGTTCAGTAGATCCCCCACCCCCTCCCCACCTGCCTCCCCCATACCGGACCAGATGATGGAGGAAGACTTCAGTCCAAAACCAGAACCTACAGGTAATATATTACAGAAATAACATTACTCTCCCATCTCATAGTCAGGACAGTTAAAAAATTTTATTTTTGTTTGAAAGGGCCCCAGTATTGAATGGTTCAAAATATTGAGCAATTTTTAGGTTATTTTGTTTGAAAGACCCCATCAATGTCAAATTGATTTGTGTATTTTCATTTATCTTTGGATAAATTTGACAAATTATTTGATATATGACAATTCATATGATAATTATTGACGTGTATTTTCAGATTATGAAGTGGAGGAGAACAATGTGCCAGAGCAAGAGGACGAGGATCAGCCGTTAATAATCGCTGAACCGGAACAAAGCGACTCCAAGAAAAACCACGTCGGTGAAAATCATGTCCCTCATGGAGAGTCGGAGGATTTTCTGTTTAATTCGGTGAATTCTCGACAAAAGAGTGTGAATAATAGTAAGAAGGACTCGCTTATATGGACTCACAATACACGGTTAAAACACACCGTCTACAAGGAACTCAAGAAACCAGGAAGAAGTAAGTGCAAAGGTGCTGGAGTTTTTTCATTTACATTTTATTTAATGTCCTTGATTTACAGTAAAACATGCTTAATATATAGAAGTGCCCGGGATGGATGATTTTGCTTCATAATAGGTGTAATTCATGTAAATTATATTTTAATGTCAAAGGGCATGAAAAAAAAATTCTAATAAATTTTTCCTATTCATTTCAAGTGTGTTCACTCAGTCACAACTTCACCGTAAGCATGTATAACTGTATTTAGTTTTGATTTTTTTTATTTCGTTCAGAGGGAAAAGGTAGAAATTATCTTTATTGTATTGCATACTTTATTCTCTTGCAGATTACGACAACTTGTTTCACCAATTAAATTCAGTCCAGGGAAATATGGAACTAAAGTGCGCGTTTATCAGTGATGTCATTCGTGAAGCCAGTCGCTTCAAGAAAAAGGTGCTAATCCAAATGCTGGAACAGTTTCAGAACTCACTAATGCAAGTGGAGGGAAGGAAACGCAACAGCTTCACCATGGAAACCAGATGATATTCAACTTCTCGGACAATTTCAAATTATTGTGACAAGATATTATTCCTCAGTGATAATAGACAAAATCAATCTGTCAAAAATTTACTTCATTGTTGCATTATGAATTTATGAGGCATATATTTTGAAAGAAGAAAATGAGAGAAACATTATGAAAAATCTTTTTAATTATGATTATTAATGAGGATATGATAATTAAGCAATACCACTGTGTTCAGTTGATATGAGATGTCGTATTTTGACATGCTGATCTGTGATATATCATCCATCATTACACACGTATGTCTGACATGTAAATCGAGACTTTTAAATCTTTTTTTTTTCATTGTGTCAATAAACAGTTTGTGGATTGTTAATTTAAATTTTTATCAATAAATATATATATTAAAACATATTTTGAATCTTCTTTGGAATTTTGCAATTATAAAAGATTTGTGCCAACTAAATCTTCTTTGAATTTTTTTTTTTGAAAACTTCGGTTTCTTTTGCTCATGTAAGGATGTCCAAAAAATATTTATCTTTTTGTTTCCCTTCAACTTACACAGATTTTACCCGCATGATAAAAATTTCTGACAAAGTAAAGCGATATCAACTAATTTAAGGAGTCTAAAATTCCTTCTTTTTTTTTTTTGGAGGGGGGAGGGGGGAATTGAATAGTTATATATTTTTAAAAAAAGAAATAAGTACCAGAATGAACATCGGAAAATAATTCCTTTGAAAATGGAGTTGATAAAAATCTTGGTAAATTCATTTTTCTTGGAGGAAATGACAAGTATTTTGTGTTTTTTGAAAACAACTTTGACTAGATTATAAAAGGTTTTAGAGAGGTTTAAAAGTCTTGATTTATGTTATTTTTAGACATACTAACACCATCTTTCATAATTTTTTTTACAGTTATATATTGTGTTTATATATTTTTTTATTGTTCGTTTTATTTATTTTTTCAACAAAGAATAAAATGTTTGAAGAAAGTGATTGTCTAGTTGTTTCATATTAATTGTATATTAGACTCTGATACAGGAGTCTGATATTTGACAGAATTCAACGGAATGGGATTGACCTTTTATATAGCTGCAGAACCAGCTCTCCGAAAAAATATATTGTCACACCCCGGTCATCCATTCTAATTATGTACCATGGAGGAGTGAGCATCCCCTGCCGACCGATCACATCTGACATCTGCTCCTTGTCTTGTTTGGGGGGGGGGGGG
>PRKT01000086.1:1207537-1218795 GCA_003671525.1 Saccostrea glomerata | reverse complement strand
ACACTCAGCTGAGGGGAGGTTACCTTACACATATAACATTACAATGTAACATGTCTTTTAATATCACTATGCTGAGGGGAGGTTACGTGAAACATACAACCTTAACATGTCTATATAAATCAACATAGGGGAGGCCACCTTAAACATACAAAAACCTTAACATGTCTTTATCATTCAACTGAGGGGAAGTCGCCTTAAACATACAACCTTAACATGCCTTTATCACGAGGAGCGGTCACCTTAAACATACAATCTTAAAATGTCTATATCACTCAGCTAAGGGGGATGGGGGGGGTGTAGTGGCTAACTTTTTACAAGATCAACTATCTCTCAATTGAAACTTTTGGGGTAAATTATTTTTATAACACTACCCTTTGCTGAAATGTGGGGGGGGCCAACCTTCCCTTCAGTAAACATTTTCTATAGTAAAGGTAATGTCGGGAGAAAAAGTGGGGGGGCCTGGCCCCCCCTGATACTACGCCCCTGCACAAAGAAGCCTATTTTTTCATAAATCAAGAAATATGAATACACGAGGCGTATTTTGTAATTTATTTTCTATTGCGTGCTTACAATCATCAATCAATTGACCAACCCGTAAAACTGCTGTACCCGTTAACATCACTACACATAGTTTCAGAGATTTGAGAAGGACCAGTTCTAATGTAAACCTGACTGCCTTGCCCAATATTAATCACCACCATTCCAGTACTAGATGATTACAATACAATGTATATTGTAAGAATTGTGTCCGTTTGATAAGAGTTTGCCGTAAACCAAACCATTGACTAGGAGGTCTGTTTAAAAATAACTTCCAGTGCAAGATCTTATTGTCCAAGTAAAAACATACAGCCCAGCCCGAGGAGCAGTGAAGACGCCAGAGTGATAAGAATACCCATTCCCTTCGTTCGTCTGGGGTCTATCAAATACCAGCACTCTTAAGTATCCTGGACTTCCCAAATTGGTCGAAAGATAGGCATAGACAGCTATAGTTCCATTTGTGGACCGCATCGCTGCAAAAGAAGATTAACTGAAAAGCACTTTGCAAAATCCAAAGAGGTCCATGGGCCACAACACTTCATTGATTCTGGATTTTTTATGCCCACGTAATCGAAGAAACGGAGGTATGTAGTTTTTGTCCGTTCATCTGTCTGTCTGTTTTCTGCTGAAAATTTACACCTGTCCAAAACTTTTGATTGCAATTGGTTGAAGCTATGGCTCTCTTTATCGTTAAGTACCTTTCTCGTTATAAAACCTTTCTTTGCAATTAGGCACCATCGCAGTTCACACCTTATTTTGAGGCCATTTTTGCGCCCATCCCCACCCCGCCCCACCCAGTGACAATTATGTGAACAAACGAAGTTTAGTCTATAGAAGAAAAATTGCTCATAAGTTTGATCTTTCCTGTTTCTGTGATTCTTGCGATTTAAGTGTACCCCAATGAATTTGTCTTTTCTCGAAGTGTCTGAACAATTTTGAATCCACAGCAGCCATATATACTTTTTAAATAGGTTGGTTGAGACAAGATCAAAACTTATGAAGAAAAGGGAAAAAAGAAATTCGAAATGCGGACGCCGAATGCTCATCAGAAAAGTTGACGATCCTTTAGCTTATGTGGCACAGTCACTTGTTTCGGAAATAAATTTTTAACCCATAGTATAATAATAACACGTGTTATTATTATACAATGGGTATAAAAATTATATCCGAAACAAGTGCATGTGTTATGTGGACTGAAATCATTAGGAACTTGTGCATACACTAAATAAAATTCGAGTAAACGTACCGTTACGTTTTCGGATTGTTGAGTCTCGTTTTGATGCAGATTTCAGAGTTAGTGAAGATTTGAAAATTTGCAGATCGGTTTTCGGTCTGTCCCTGATGTTTGGCCTCAACACCCATTTCGCTCACCAGATTGCTGATGATGATCTGCTGCTCGTCTACTCTTTTTTGGAGACTGCTTACACTGGAGGACAGGTCAGAGACAGTCCTCATCAGAGTGGCTACTGTCGACTTCAAAGCATCCACTTCTCTCTCGCAATCATGGCCTTGGTCAGCCACCGAAGCCCGTACCAAGAAAGCAACAAGAACAGAGAAAGTCAAATATGAGGACATTATTGTGCTATCGATCAATCTAATTGTACAATATTATTGTCTGTGCATTACAAGTATACTGCTTATCTTACTAGATGAATATAGACTGATAGCAAGTGACATAACCATGAACTAAATAAAAGTATGTGCAATTTCGTATATTATCATTTTAATACATATCTTCTTAAGAACCACTGGGTCATTTCCAACCAAATTTGCCAGAAAGCGTCCTTGGAAGAAAGGTATTTACAAAATTTTTGACACAGAGGGTCAAGCCCTTGAGGTGGGATAGTCCGAAGCACCTGACCTTTTTAAGGCTTTTTTTGTTAAAATGTCCTTCATCCAAACGATGATAAGTCACAAAAAATATGGAAGCATCCCCAGTACGTAGATACATACATTATTTGTTCAACCCCCCCCCTTTAGGATCGGTTCGGTACACATATTTTCGGGTACAGTTTCAAACAGATCAATTGCTTCTGAAAGTTAAGCAGTGTTGGACAACTTTTGTTTATGTGAAGGGTGACAGCCTCTTTCAAGTGAAGATAGTTAAAAAATTATTGAAAGTTTAATATATGGCATCTTTACAAAATTTTTAGAGGCAGGCTACTGACCGATAAGTTGATATTAGAGGATTTTCAACCTCATTTAAAGCCAGAATTTTGTTAATTATTTGGTCATCATATTGACATTGTTAACAAATATAAACTAATAAGGTGTTGCATTTTGGCCGACATCTTTCAGACCCAATTGTTGTGCATTTCTTTTTGCTCCCTGCTTTTCTGAAAGTGAGGAAATATTAAATTTCATTCGTTTGTTTGCCCATTTGTCACAGAAACTTTAATCTTGGTCATATCTTTTGAAAAAGAAGAGTTACGGCTTTTATATTCAACATGTGTATACTTGTGACAAGACCTTAATTTCTTCATATACTACATGTACGATTTTAGACCTTGTGACCATGAAGTTTGACCTACTTTTCAAAAACTTTAACCTTGGTCATGACTTTTGAATGATTTGAGCAGAGACACCTGACGTAACTTATTTTTCTTTTAATATAAAAAAAATATACCCCTACCTTATAATAAATAATAAATTGACCAAATTTGTGCATGAATAGAGATACAATTTTCATCATAAAGATGTGTTTAATTTGTGACAAGGCCTGTCTAAATTAACTATGATTTTTGACCTCGTGATCATGACGTTTTACCTCCTTTTCATATATGTAAATTTTCCCTAATAACCTTTGATTGAGAGGAGATAGGGCTTTCATGTTTGACATGTGCAAAACCTGTGACAAGATATTTCAGAGCATGCTATGATTTCTGACCCCTTGACCTTGACTCTCACGATTCGTGACGATTGACCTAATTTTCAAAAAATAAAATTAACTTTGATGATAACTTCTAAATGACATATGATAGGGCATTTATATTTGACCTAATATGTCATAAAATAAGGACATCTCACCCACATAGACACCAAAAGCAGGGGATCATATTTCTTTGAATTTGCTGTTATGCTTCATTTGTTTAAATACAAGAATAAAACAAGAGGTACTGTGAGCAATGAGCTCACTAAATGATACCCCAGCCTCCCATATGGTTATAATGACAAAGTCAAAGTTTTGCTGTGGCCTGGAAACCCAAAATATGTGTCGGATCAAGAAGTAAAATAGGAGGTGCACAATAGCAATATGCAATAAAGATTCTGTGAAAGTTTCATAAAATTTCACTCAGTGCTAAAAGAGGAGTTGCGGATAAGAGATGGGTACTCCAAAACGTAACAGATGGACTGACGTACAGCTAGACGGACGGACGGACATGCCGATTACAGTATACCCTCCCACTTTTCAAGCAGGGGGAATAATGACAGTGTGAATGAGATTCATTTGTCACTGTATATCGTGATCACAATAAACTTTGACGGGAAAAAGAAGCCCATAGATTGTCCAGTAACTTTGGTGTATTTATGAATTTTATTCCTCTTTCTAGAAACCCCTGTGTATGTAGTAAATTTGAACTTTAAACACAGGGCAGTTATTGAGTACCCGAAATTATTTCAATAATCATTTGCATCTGAAATACTTGAGGTTCTTGAATCAACATTTTGCAGATATTTACAGCTCCTCTGACCCAAAGGCTCAATTCCATTCAGCTGAACTTTGAGCTTTCATTTAGGGTAAGCTTAGAAAATTACCCACAGATTCAGATATGTATGAGTTCAGCTAAAAACAAGATGAGTTCTATTCATTTTTAAGCATTGTTTTTATTCTTTTTTCTTTTTCTTTTCTTTTTGACTTTTTTGTCATTTCCAAACACAGGCAGATACTCAGTTTCCTGATATTTCCTGTATTTAACCTGGGCGTCATCTTTTTTCTCACTTTTTCTCTTTTTACCCAAATCTGGGACAACATCTTTGTTCACTTCACTAGAACTGGCTGAAAATGGAATGAAGTCTGCTCCAAAAGATGCTTCCCTCATCATACTAAATGGACTGTCCTTTTTGTAAACATAGAACTGAGAGTAGTCAGGGTTTTCTTCCTCTTTTCGTGTATTTAGGGACTCTGAATCCTTTATAATGTTTTCAGCCAATGATTTGCTTTCTTCCTTCACAGTTTCTGTATGGAGGTCTGTGATTGGTTCATTTTTGACAGACTCACTTTCTATCCATGGCAGAGTTTGTACAGGAATAAGTTTAGAAATAAAATCCACAGTTCCATCTATTGATGAGGATTCCCCGGGCTGGTTTTTCTGAAATAAGTCAAAATTTAAATCCATATTTTCATTCTTTTCTTGATGTTATAAAATGAAACAAATTTTTGAAACAAAACACATTCATGTTTTCTGCTGACATTTTAACTACAGCATACATCATGATATAATATAAAATAAAATATTTTGATTGATGAATTTAAGAATCAATAATCCTGTAAAACTATTTTGCAATAGAATTAGCATTAAATTACTTTGAATTGCTCTTTTTTAGAAAATATAAATTGATAACGTTTCTACGGATGTCCGTTGGTGCCACGTAGGAAAAATATATTATCTGGCAGCCACATAATTTATATTGCAGCCAACACATAAGTTATTTTGCAAAAGGTGAGTGTTGAAAATCGCTGAAAGCTGAAATTGGCACATTTAATCACCAGGATCCAAGGGTAGTTGCCGAAGGGGAGTCAAGGCCAATTAAGTGACCTTAATAAGTTTGAATTCCCCCTATCACTATGATCCGCGATTCCATGCATCATTCCATGTTGATATTTTTAACAATAAATTCTTTCTTGTTACAATAGGTTTAAAAAGAATATTTTCCAAACAAATAAAACGCTTGATTTCAAAACCATAAAAACATCACTTATCCCAAAACTTTGAATTAAGAATTGAACACAAGAAACAGAATACGTCATAATTCTGCATGCATATGTTGTATATGTTAGCATCCAAGGCATTCATACTCATTTATAACAGTTTCTTTTAAAAGGTAGAAACAAAAGCTGTTGTTGTTTTTTTTTTTTATTACAATTCTGGAAAAAATAATCTATCAAGTTATCTTTGTTTTTAAGTAAAATATCAGGTCATCATCGATGTGTTGCATACTACCGTATAGCGGGTAATTTCAGCGGGAGGCTAATTTTGGCTTATTTTGGCGTTTTGATGATAGTCTGCTTAAATTTTAAAATTGCTAAAATACTCTTCTTAGTTTCAATCAGTAAAGAGCTGAAACCTTGCGTCCGCTAAAATAAATTACGCCAAAATAATTGGCATACCTTTGAATAGGCAAAACGCCAAATTTTACACCCGCCAAGAAAACCCACAATACGATATTTTATTTCATTTTATTTACTTCCTGAAATCTCACATTAAAACATGTGCGCGCATCAGGAAGCCAGGTACTATCTGGCGTCTACCAGATAAATTATGTGGCAGCCGCCAGATATTATAAAACGACCACCAGATATATATTTGGCGGCCGCCAGATATGTAGCGGCAGCCAGATAAAATATTTTTCCTATGGGCACCAATGGGCCTCAGCTCAATCCATGAGTAGAAAATCATAGATTTTTCATATTGATATTACCTGGTACATATATATGCCTTAACCATGCTGGGACAAAGTTCTGCAGAAAATTAGTCACTGCATACATAGTGTAAATTAATACTACACTGAAAAAGGTTCTTTAGCAAGTTACAGTACTCAACAATGGCATGTCCATGCAGAGATAAGAAACGGATCATTTCATTACCTTGATGCCTATTGCCATCAGTGAAGAAATTTTCAAGACAGGGCATAGTGTGCCGCTCAAATTTGCAATAAGAGAGGCTGGGCAGTTTCTACTAGCAGCTAAACCAATCAGATGTTGTGTAAGCATATCAGGCTTACATGACTGGCAAGCAAGAACCAATCGCATTTGATCTCTCTCAAGGCCTTTAATAACTTCATTGATCCCAAAACAGAGCTTTGATCTACAATAGAAGTCACCATGGTTACCAGAAAATCATTTTGAGTTCTTGTCCTGTAAACTATGAATTATGATTTTTTAAAGCAAAGTAGTGCCGAAATATTACATTCCAGGATTTGTAAAATATGTCAAACATTCACAATACTCAAACAAAAGGAAGTGGCAAAAAATTACCTGTCTGACTTGATTGTACTTTCGCAGTCAGTTTTCTCCCTTGCCTGGACACCTGTTGACAGTTCTGTCCCCTGAATGCTTTCTTTATCTTTGGCATCTCCTGTGCTTTTGATGTCTTTCTCCGATGTCTTCTCCCCATTCTTCCCCTGTTCCGGTGCCCTCTCCCCATCACCTTCAGGATCTTTTACACCATTCTTCTTGTCTTTAAGATTGCTTTTATGTTTTAGAATTCTCTGCTGCTGAGTTAGTCTTCTTCTTTGTTCTCTCTCCTCTGCAATTCCTAATGGTTTTATGGAGCTGAAGTATAAAAAAGAAAATATAACTAGTAGTATCGCAAAACATAACAACTTATTTTTTTTCAGAATCTTCATAGAATAAAGTACAGTGAAAGCTGTCTGATTCAACATTCACTAAGATATACTAGTAAATTTTGTGTCAGATAAATAAGATTATATTATAGACGGGTTTTGGACTGTACAATTCAAACAACATTGTATAGGTAAATTGGGAATCAAAATAAATAAAACTTGAACATCTTCATTTGAAATGTTATAAAAAAAAGTTCATTTACTAATTTTCTGAGTAACAGTATTTGTAAATACATGTAAAAGGTGATGAATAAACATTTACATAACTTACTCTACTAGTTTCTGCAAAATCTGTTCTTGTGTTTCTGTTGTTAAACTTGGACTGAAAAATATGTACAGTGTACTGTTTATAAATAATGAAACATCATATTGAGTCCTCATAACTTGATTATTCTGTCTGTTCATAAATACATGGGGAAAAATAAGAATATTATGAGACTCAAAAAAAAAATTTGCACACTACATCTTCAAGAGCTTACCAAAAATGTTGACAACTGTGTCTTAGATCATGTAGTTACATTTAATATTGAGCTTGTAACTTTTATTAAAATTTATAATGAAATATGGACAAAACAAACAGTAATGTATTCAAGCCCTGAAAGTTCATCTAAACAATGCAGATTGGGAGCAGAGCAAATATGGACCCCCAAAAACATCAGAGGTGGATTAGGTGCCATGGAGGAGTGAGCATCCCCTGTTAATTGGTCGAACTGCAGATAATTCAGCTTGTAAATAATGGCTAAACAATTAGAATGTTAAATGTCAGTCATCATTTAACTTCATGAAAGGTTGTATTTGCTGTCAAAGTCATTGTATCAACCATAAATTTGCCAGATGATGACTTCAAAGGAGACTGTTGATATCCTAGCTTCATCAACTTGATTGTAGATAGCTTACCTATTTTCATCCAACGCCAATAAAGTAAATTATTCCATTTAAACAGGAGAATGCATGCATATATTATTGAGTTTTCATGCAATTAACTCATTATTTTTCATGATTAATTTATTTCATCCTTTTTCATTTTACAAACGCACGAGTTGCTTTGCTGATTGGTATCAATTTATTTTACAGAATATAAAGGTTTGCCAGTCATTATTGAAAGCGAATTATACCTAGAATTTGTATATGGACTACAAAGAACCATTTTCTTGGGCTTTTTCTTCTGTTGTTTTGCTCGCATTTGATTTTTCAACGAGCCTTGGACGTCTGCGACAGATAGCATGGGCGCCGCCATCGTGAATTTTAATCACAGTCGTTGGTGCGCTTTAAAGGAGGCAATTAAAATCTTCATTTCCAAAGCATCTTCGCGACTTTGTTATGTTTTGGTACAGACTATTTCCCGCCACGTGAAAATGCCTCCGAGACGATCTTCCAGACAAATCAGTAAAGAAAATGAGGATGTGGAGGGACAGATCACACAGCAGCACAAAAAGAAAGAAAACAACCAGTGGATTTGTTTCATTAATAGTGAGAATCGTAATCAGTTTACTAAACGCTTCAAAACTGGTGCACATGGGCTGCACAGTCTCTCTTTTATTTACTAATTTAGCTTTAAGATTGAAATATGAAGTTCTTTTCAAAATAATCTGATCAAATGCTTTTTGTGGGAACATCTAGAAAGAAGGAAACTATCTCCAATGATTACTATGGAGGTATTTCAGTCGCCACAATATTCTTGTTTAATGTTTTATTTCTTATTTTAATTTCAACTAATTTTTTCCATAACCCACCCCTATTGTCTAATACAATAAGGGTCTAGAGAGAACGTTCTGCCTGGTGCCCAAATTAGCACTTGTGCCTCTTAGGGAAGCCCAGAACACTAAGGCTCAAGGCACCCCTGATGATTTCTGATGTCAAAAGGGGCCAAATTGACACTGTTTCAATCAGTTGGGGCAAACATGGCACCTGACGCCCAGGAATTATGTCAATTTGGTCCCATCTGACACAGGAACCGATTAGAGGCGCTCTTGAGCCAATAGCCCATAGTGATACAGACACAATTACAATCCTATAGTTTGGGCACCAGGCGTTTTTTTGTAGACCTCTATATAGTATCACATTATCATGATTATAGGGGTAAAGAACTTTATTTGGTAATAACCAATATTTGCCCCCCAAATCAAACTTTGATGGAAATATATTTAATTAAGTTCTTAAACAGGGAAGTATATGCTGACTTCAAAGCACTGAATATTTTCATAAGTAATGACGTCATAAGTACGTATTGACGTCACAAACATGACGTAAATTTCATTTTTTTATGAATTTTACAGAAAAAATGTATATATTTCGTTGATATTTTGAGTAAAAGTCACCGAGCGCATATGTGTTCAGTATCAATATTTTGATATGATGTGTAGAATGATAATATCAATGAAATATGTCAATATTGTTCCTGAACAAACTTGCGCTCTATAAATTTTAAAGCTAAAATTGTTGAAATTTTGTCCTCTTTCTGAAAAAGGTTATAAAATCGGACTAGTTTGTGATGTCATAAAAACAAAAAATTGTGAATACACTGCTATGAAACTATAATATTTTCTGTTAATTTATATTTCTCATACAATTTATTGAATTCAGCACATTTCAGGAAGTTTTCAAAATTTGACTTTTGTGGGGGCAAATATATGCAATATACCGCATATAGTTCTTTGGCGTCCTATCACCCAGAAACGGTGTCAATTTGGCCCCTTTTAACACTGGAATTTATTAGGGACCTCTTGCACTGTACTGTTATAGCCTTAGATTGTGTGTTCCAATATTTACTGACATGGTAATTCCACCTTGTGTGCTTTCTATGACTTTTGTATAATCGTAGGTGGAATTGCCTTGTTTTGTTTTTAATTGTTTTGGGGGTTTTATAATAATAACTGGTCAGTGCTAGGGTGTGGATCCAATGTTTTAAAATAAAAACAAGTCAGTGTTAGGGTGTGGATTCAATGTCTAATGGGTTATTCAGAATATGGAGCATTGATTATTGGTCAATAATTAAGATTAAAAAATTGTTCAAATTATGACCCTTTCTCTCGGGTGACCACAGTTGCTGATCCTTAGTTTTATGTGGGATGGTTGGACAGGCAGGATCGAATATCATAAATAGCCACACAGGTTGGTACATGTGTAAGACAGCTTCACTGAACAAAAGTTTTCTGCAAGTTGTTAAGGAGGAGATTAATTCCTATTAGGGGTGTGTGATTATGATTATAAAAATATTTTTTAACTTATCAATATGATCAAAATTGTTGGGCTAAATTGCCATTAAAATGGATTAAATTAATTATAGTGCTTTAAAACAATTTATTACATGTAGATTAATATGTGTGTACTTAAAATAAACTGTCTGGATGCAAGCCACTGAAATTCCTTTACGTTAGAATGGGACTGTGTGTGCATTTACACTTGGTTACGTTTACTTGAACCTCTCCTCTTATCCAGTCTGGAGATTAGTGAATTAAAATCCTTTATGTGTAAAAGCAGTCTGCATGTGCACTGGCTAAAATCAACGTGCAGCTTACCACGAGTGCTCAGAGTTCAACTAAATTAAGACATTCTTTTTGGACATACATAATAATGATAAACTGTATTTCAAATAATTATAAGACTATTTAAGAAATTATTTTTGGACATGCATGATAAGTTTAATGGAAAACATTATTTCTTTAATATTGGATCAGGATCGTATACAGTGAACCCTCATTTCTCTGGACGCTTTGGTTCCCAGTGAATTTGTCCAGATATGTGAAGCGTCCGGATACCTGAATCACCAGTTAAACAAGACAAAATAACATTTAAAAATTCCGTTCCGATGAAAAATCGTCCGGATACTGAAGCATCCAGATATCTGCATCCGGATATCTGAAGGTCCACTGTATTAGAATACATAATTTTTTTTGACAGATGATATTCTAAAGAATTAATACATGTCTAATGATTAGTGTTTTGATGTTTTATAAAGCTGCAGCATTGTTTATATCTATCATAAAAATTAAAATGATCAAAACAGCATTTAGGCATTTGTTAACTCTCTAGTGCATATAAATGCATTATAGCTAATTAATATGTGTTTATTTGATCTAATTAATACCATACACCACCAGAAATGCATATCAACTGTTAGGAATAAAAAATTTAATTGAAATCTGAGTATAAAGGTT
>PRKT01000086.1:1185035-1207075 GCA_003671525.1 Saccostrea glomerata | reverse complement strand
AGTTGTGGTAAGCAGACTGTGACGATTGAACGCACCCGGTGAATTCTAAATATAAACAATAACAGAACTCGAGCCCTGTTTACAAAAACTGTGTACATAACACGAGTGTGCTCGATTTGCTAAACTCTGTACGCATCTCTTAGTTCGGAATGACGAAACTTGTGAAGGTGTTTTGCTTTCTAACATTTCTACTCTGAATAAAATTATTTTTCTTGATAAAAGTTTTAATATTTCTCATTAAAACACATCAAAATTGCCACTTTTCCTTAAGAATAAAGTTAAAATTTGTGAAAGTGCAAGGATGTGTCAATCAAACCCGCCAAAAAATTTAAAGTTTTAATAACTTTTAAATGAAATAAAATTTTTAATTAATTTTTGTGTGGAATGCTATTAAAATATATAATTCGTGATATTATACAGAAAAAATGAGAAAATATTAACTTCAAATCTGTGTCCAAGTACCTTTAACAGAACTCATTTTACACTTTTTATTTTTTTTTATTTTGGTGTAACTTTGGTTACCATGGTGTAGCTATGGTTATCAAAAAAAAAAAATCCTCGAAATCTATCAAAATGCTACTCGTACAACTGCCTGAGTCTATTCACAATACTACTCAACTCACAAGTATAATTTGTTTAGATACATAATTCTGGTTATCTTTTTGTTAAAAATTTCTAGCTTGGTAAATGGTGTTGCCATGGTTACTAAAATAACTCCTCTTTCAGTTTTAGTCCCAAGTTCTCAGAGACTTTTTGGTATTACTAAAAATGCCAGGAATTCATCTTAGCTTGGGTGTTAAATAAAGCATTGACAGCCTCAAAAAAAGACATCTTTAAAAATACTGATTCAGTTTGAAACTTTGCCTCATTTTCAGTTACTAACATTCATCAAGGTGAGTTTTAAAATTCTTTGTTGGGGTTATAAAACATTTGTCCTTAGAAGTGCTCTTGATTTAAAATAAGAATTTTATCCATTAATTGCTTGAAGTTAAATCACGTCCAAATTAAATAGGATACTAATTCTGACGTTAAGAGACGGGGACTGCTGGCATCAGGCCAGAGAATTCCAGTAAGGATATAATTAGTTTTGTAATTAACTGATTATGTAGATCTATTCTAGCTCACCAGACCCAATGCTTTATATAATGTTCTCTATTCAAATTATAGTTTGTCAACTGAGCACCGCGACTTATGTACAATAGAGAATGGCAGTTTGTAAGATCTAGACAAAGTTGCTTTGTCCGAATTTTCTGCAATTAAAGAGCCACCAAGATTTCAGATGCTGCAATGTCTTTTAAAGAATTTCAGTCATCAGTTCAATGTTTTTGGAGCAGGTCTCATTTCCAAGTAACTATAAGCTTTATATTTACAAATCTAAGGATTCACATTATCAGGTTTGCATGATTTTATTTCTATGCAGTAGAAAGATAGAAATACAGCTTCATTTAGCATAAAGGCCAACGAGCCTCTTTGATAATGCTATTTAAAGGATTTTGGTTAATAAGATTCAGTGTTGTTTGTGTGTCATTTGAAAACTTGCCACAAAAAACAGGAGTCTCAAAAGTTCAATCCTTTCAGGAGAAAAAAATATACATTGAATTGTCAATTGCTTGAAGGGGTTTAATCATATTATTTTTAGAGCTAGGAGAATATTGGTTAATCCATTTCAAAAATAAAGTAGAATTATATGGAGGTCAAAAATGACCTTCTTGCAGATTTAAAGGTTTTAAAAATTTTAAAAACCAAAACATTGTAAAGAAACAAAAACAAAAAAATAGGGAGGTTTGCCAGGATTCAAGATGTTTGAAAGATTTGTTATTTTTACTAGTACCTTTCATAAGGCATATTGATTGGTGATATATGTAACCCTTATGAGGTACTAATATTATTTATTTTTCAGAGGGGGGAGGGGTATATGTTTTCTTGCCCTACCAGGGATGACAAATGATGCTATATTCTATAGCATCTTCCCATTTTCACCTACTTCATTCTACCTTCCAAATACCTCTATATTCCCCTCTATGTCACCCTTTCCTTTCTGCCTCCCCCCGACTGGATTAAGACCGATATCTGTCCAGATCTTACTAGATGAAACAAGTTTGTGGCTCATCTCCCTTTCAAATTTCCTATAACAAACCAGAACTGAACATTATTGGAGTAAGTCCCATGATAACATTGATATACTCCACAACAGAATACTTTTACAATGTACGTAGAAATCCCCCTACTCCTCTCACGAAATCTCATATACTTATTTTGTACACTGTACAAGAAAATAGTGGGTGTAGTTTAAGAAGCTACCGCCAAAAGTGTTTGTATTCTACATAACAAGCCAAAGCCAGGAGACAACCTGTCCATGTACGAATATTGATTTAATTTGATCCTTGTCCAATCAATATGTGTCAATTTGATTTTGATATACATTTACGTTACGCAGTGTTCTTATAAAAACAAAAACATTGCTTTCGTAATTAAGAAGGAACGCAGTGGTTACTTAAACAGACGTGAAACCCTTGGCAAACCTTGCATCATTTTGTGTTATGGGAATGCGTAAAGGATTCATGAAGAATTTGACTACCGTCCAAGTTTTGTTGAAATTCAGTTAAGTAAATACGATACGTAGGATTGACCCGATACAAAAACTCGATCAGTTTTTGATAACCTACATTAAAACATGTCATTGATATCTTGTTTTTTAAATCCCAAACAATTGAAAATCTATTGCAATAAAAAAATCTCTTGGAACCATTCCAAACTGGCAGCGCGGCTTGGGGATTAAATAATTGGCAAAATAAAGTTGATATGCGAGATCATTTTATGTTAGATATAAACAAGACACCGGAACGAAAGGACAAATTATTACTAATGTGGAAACTCTATGAGAAATTTATCGATGAAGAATTCGCTCACATGATTTTACCAAGAAGAAACTACAGATATCATTAGTTTATTTGGAAAATTTCTTAAAATCAGGAACGACGATATTAATTTCTGATAACTAGTTTTGAACATTTTCCTTGGATTTTACATCCTTTAAAGCTCAATCTGATAACAATCCAATTTTAGAAAGGAACGAACTCCAAAAATCAGCCTGGAAAAGTCACATTCTACGGAAGGCAAGATTATCAAAATGATGTCCATGGAGTCGTTAATTACATGCGACGACAACAAGAAATCCATTTTTGAAGTGGACACCATGTTTCGTTGCAATTCACTGGACAAAAACACAACCTTCCCGCCAAAAGGGCGAACAAAATCACCCTCCCGCCAGTCAGTAGAAAGAAGAGAAGACCAACCCCACGTGCGTTTCGCCCAAGAACCAAGTCTGGAATTTCACATTCCAGAGATCAACGAAGATTCAGATGAAAAAGAGATTTCCGTTCCAATTTTGTGTTCAACACTCCATCCTAAACCCATTCTGAAAAAGACCCCACCAAGGAAAACTCACGCGTGCACGGTGATCGTGTACGGAGAATGAACAACGGAAAACGCCCGTGCACGGTGATCGTGCACGGAGAATAAATAACGGAAACCTCACACGTCCACGATGATCGTGTAAAAGGACAATGAACTCGATGATCGTCTGTGGTCCAGACGGAATGACAGCTTAAATATAAACTTAAAATAACTGCTGCCATGGTGCTGAGAATATTCAAAGACGCCAGGGCTGGTTTCCCAGCAACAGCAACGAACCGAGTCCTGGTAGCGGGAGAGTCAGATGCAATATTTACAGTTAGTCAATATCTGTCTTTTTCTAATTTATTGTGAGAAAATTTTATGTATTTATTTCTGTTTTGTCTACGCATTTGTTGAGCATTTGTTGAACTCGTTGTTCCTGTGACATGTGTATACATGTAATGCTAGTAATGTAACCAATGTTATACATGTACTAGTATTGTAACCAATTCAATACTATAGTATTGTAACCAATGTAATACTAGTATTGTAACCAGTATTATTTACCTGGCAGGGATTTGTAGATGTTTAAGAGTACTCGGTACGTTATTTATTGTAACAAATTGATTTTATTTTGTACATAGAAAACGTTTGTATTTATTGAATTATTGCATTTTAAGGCACATTCAATGCATTTTTAATAAACTGTTGTAAAATTGTTTGGTTGTGTTTGATATATATGACAACATAAGGATAGGCTGTGAAAGTTCTGAAAATGCAAAAGATTCGAAACATAAAATGAAAGCCAAGTTATATACAGTCTTATAGTCTAAAGAGGGTATAACTACAAGGCGGAAATTTTTCGTCTTCAAAATTCCGACTTCTATAGAACAGAACAGAACATTTAGAACAGTTTCTAATTTACAGCCCAAAACAGACAGCTGACTGTGTTCCATGTGCATGTACTAATAAAAAGCGAAAGTTAGTTTGATCTTTATCATAGTAGAAGATTTTTGTTTTGTCATTAAGCATAGGCTTATGGTTATAACAACCTATAATAAAAGGAAATATTTTACTGATCAAAATGTTCTATAAAGTCGGAGAGAAATTTAACCAACCCTCCCCTTTTATCATTAATTCAAGGGATTGTGTGTTAATGAAATAAGGCAATGCATTTAATCTTTTATCGATATACTCGTACATAAAAAAGTGAATTATCTGACTGAGCAATCAATTTATACATGAAAGGGATATGATTATATTCTGTGAAATCGTGTGATTTAGGAGTAGAACATCCGATGGTTCAAGATAAATACAGGTTTTTGAAGTATCCAGTACAATAATCAGCACAACTACGATGAAATTCATTAGAGATTATTCACATTTACGATGCACGTGTATAAAAATCTAAAATTTTAGTTGCTCAAATTAGTGTCATGGGGAACGTCATGTATAAAGACTTTTTAAAACAATGGTCTGTTTTGTTATCCATCTTCTTGACTGGTTTTTTGAGTGTTTGGAGGCGTTTGGAAGACATTTCTTTTAAGAAATTTAATTCAAGTAAATAAATCGGCTTACTTTACATATAGCAGGAGTTTTGATACAACGGGACTTATTTACGATCAATTTTCAATCGAAAGCACAGAAAAAGGTAGTTGTTACGTTACATTTGACTCCTGGCACAGGCAATGCAAACTTTTAATCACGATTGAGAAACTTTAATGAATAAAATACTCCGATTTTTTACCCTGTATTTTTTACCTACTCTGTGTTGTCGTATCCATATAGAGTTACTCAATCTGATTAATAATATAACTTTAATTTGAAGACGCTAAGAAGAGTCCAGGAATTTCTGCCATAGAAAAATGTCCGTATTAAATACACATTAATTGATTCATACATCAGATGATACATAATAGAACATGTGTATCGGTCTTTCTTTTGAATTCATTACAAATCTGATTAAAAAAGTATAATCGAGGTATTTTCTGCACATGCAAGCATTGTGCCACTGTAGACTGATTAGAGATAAGTATGCTTTATTTCGGACAGTAATATATGCCAATTGTACGTAAGAAAATGGGGCATGCTTCCATAAAATGCAGGAAACCACTAGTATCCCCATAACAATGTTGTGTACAAGCAGATTTCTACAAAATGGTACAATATGATCATGGAAACGCATGTTTTACTTTACAAATGTTCATTTGACCTGGTGAATGATCGTTACCAATAACACAATTCTTTGCAATGGATGTGGTACAAAAAGCTGTTACAGTAATAAAACTTTTTTCATTGATACCGGAACTCTTCCTTTGCTGCTTTTTAAAGTCGGAACATGTCCGTGTCTTTATTGTCAGATATGCTCATGAATTTAATTGTTTACTTAGTATTTTAGGGGGATCGAAAAGTTGATCCAAGAAAACCGGGATAAGATCATACTCCTCGAATATTTTTATCTGCAACTTTGGGCACAGCTTCTCTATGGTTGTGTCATTGAAGTCATAACGTCCTTTTTTGTTGTTTTTTTATTTGTTTGTTTGTTTATTTGGGGTTTTTTTTGCTTGTTAAGAGATTCCCCCTTTCAAAGAAAAAAAATTCGCGGAGTCCATACTAAAATTGTTTGTGCCCTTACAATTCTTAGTCGCTGCTTTTGGCCTCTAATAGAGAAAAACACATTTAAGGTAATTATATGTATAAAATTACGTTTACAGAATTTTAGGTATTTATAAAATATCTTTCAACAAATGTAAATTTTTTTTCATGTTTAACTCATTTAAACTGCTTTTTTACGTTCTTTGGTATGCTATACAACGTTTATACTTTTTCAAAACGGAAAATACCAGATTTACCGATATACTCGTAATTAATATTGCAAAGTAAACAAAGGGTTTTTTGTTCGAATTTAAAGGAACAGCTGTCCTTTGCTACAGTCTTTGGTAAATGGACGCCTTCAGGCTTTAGAATTGGCGAGAGGGTATTGAGATATGAACTTTGGAGATATGACTTGTTGACTAAGGGAACAAGCAAGGGTCGGTCATTTGATAAGGGGGAAAAGAAAGAACGAAGGAGTTGCCATGCCCTTGGAGGGGTTCCAACACGATTGTTGTGACATTTCGTAAACACGTTCCCCAGAAAACACTTGGCGAAGGAAATGAGCAGACGCGACATTTAGTTTTCAGTTTTCTGGAATATTTATACAAGTTCATCGAGGTTTATTAAAACGAATGCTTCCCAAAGTTTGAATAAAAAACCATTGAGATTTTGATCGATTGGTTAAAACCAAGAGTGTAAAGAGTGCTCGGTGCCTTTCACAAATGGCAAAACTTTACAAGAATGTTTGATTAGAAATTGGTTTGGCTCTCAGTCATGACAAAAACTATGGAAGTGGCTCCACTGAGCGCCTGTGAACACAGCAAAAACTCCATGTTTTGTACAGGACCATGTGAGGCGTGCAGAGCACAACTTGCAAAGAAAAATGAGCAGAAAAATTCGGAAGACAAGAACAGTGCGGCAAATAGCAAAAACGAGTCAAAACTCTCGAGACAGTGTCGAATAGTTCCGCAACTCACGTATAGCCCAGATCATCACGTTCATTGGTCGGACGAAGATGAAAATAGGAATACTAGTCAAGAACTGGAAACGATAATTAAACCTGTGGAAAATCCGGAGTTAAATCCCGTAATTCAGAACACGGAGGAACCCAATGTGAAGTCAATTTTAAAACATAAACCTACTTGTGTGGTCATGGTTCACGTAGATACAGACGGATAAATGGGGGGGTATAATTTCTCAACTTTGAAATGGACCTCGGAAGAAATTTAATTAACTATAGTGAAGATAATACATATACATGGCCTTGTAGACGTACTATTTGTCGCTCGGGGTTTATAGATCACGCGGTGACAAATTTTACGTGCATTCCAAACAAACTGTGGCAATCCAAGAAATCAGCGTAAAAGATTAGAGATATATTGTGATTTTTTTCATTGGTATCGACACAAATATTGGGACAGGAATTTCATGAATATTAATTATCGGAAAACGTAAACGTAAATTATTGCGCGGGAAGGCCGACATTGGACGTTTCAACGTAACTACTTGAATATTATCTACGAAAATTCTTCGTAGACGTCTGTATGCAAAGTATCTGTATCATTTTGCATCTTATTGACATTATCTATACATATGTATAATTCGATAATATCTTATGTTTCATTAAATTGATATATCTCAATAATATATAGAATATGTGCGTAAAAGTAATGTTTTCAGTACTAAAATAATCAGTGTTTGTTAAGCTTTATAGCGAGTTCTGAAAATGTTTACCGGTAAATAATGCATGATGTTGCGTATTGTTGCTACAAATTGTATTTGATTTATTCATGTTGAATAATTGATTTAAACAGTTCAAAGTGATTGTGTGGAATGTATGTTATTGTTGGTCAAATTTCATTTTTGGTTGAGATGTTTTTCCAGTGAGTACATTTGACCACTTGACTTGTTAGTATGGGAGCATTTGAAGAAAAATTGTATCAATGAATAATATGAAAACACATTATTTATACCAATTTAAATGAAGAAATATGTTATGAACTATCTTATGAAGCCACTTTTGTGTTTCTTTGTTTTAATTTGTATGTCTTTGTTCAATAAAGTTTAGAACTTCTTAGTTGTTTTTTTTCTGTGATTCCATCATGAATTTAAGCAATGTCCACCTCAAACTCTGATTTCTTGAATATAGTGCAGAACTTTTATGTCTTTCATTCTACATTAATGGTGGAAAATTTTGGTTGTGTTTTCTTGTCCGTCTTTCCATCCATCTTTCACGCTTTGCATTTAGTTTGGTTTCAAAGAAATACTAAGTCATACTGATAAAAGCTATTTAACTGCATCAATGTCTTATTTTTTATCTTTAATTTGACCTTATTTGATCTTGACTCTACTTTTTGTAATTTTTTACTTATCTAAGTTAAAAAGATGCTATTCAAAATACTAGTATTCTTATCAGACTTCATAATACAATGTACATACTTAAAACCCAGTCAACAGTATCAAGATTTATTGACATTGACCTCATTTTTCTAAATTGTGTTTAATTCAGTTTCAAGGAAACAATTCATGATGTTTTCATATCCTCCTTGACCTGAAACATATTGACAAGAGACATTCATCTGAAATTAGACCTTGACCTTTCCTTCCACTTTAGTTTAAGAAGTACAGTGAAAACTGTCTAATCCAACACCTGAATAATCTGACACAATGTGAATTCCCACGTTAAATTTCTTTCCCATTTTAGTATTTTCCTTGTTTTTTACACTTTGCTATCCTTAACCTGTCTATTCTGACACAAAATTTGTCTCCCAGAGCATGTCGGAATAGACAGGTTTCACTGTATTTTATTCATAATATACAAAGAAACGTACATGTCAATATCAATATGGATTGAACAGCAGGCCTAGGGCCTATATTAGTTCTCTCCTTCCACTTTGGTCTCACTTTTATGATATTTTTCTTCTTTGGCTTGATTTCAAAGAAATTATGCAAGATACCAGGTTATTTTTATCAAACTTCATATGTTGCTTGTGATAGCTAATAGTATTCAACTTCATTTAAAGATTTGACTTGGGCTTGTTAAGGACCTTAACTGCAATTTATGTTGGCCCACTTAGTAAAAATATTCAAGATTTATTTTTATAAACAAGATATACTTTTCTGGACATTGATATATTTTGGTGAGAACCTAACAGATGTGTCCAATATTTTTTTTTACCTTGACCTTCTTTCAAAACTTTGACCTTCCTGTTTATAATGTGTTTAAAATTCAGTTTCAAATCAATTTCATGTATTGTTTAAAATTCATACAATATAATTTATAATCATCAATACAAATAGGCCTCGAGCTTTCAACGTTGTTTTAATTTTTATCTCAATTTCTCCTTTGACCTTGACTTCAATCTTCCTCATTTATTCTAAATCCTAAAAGAAGAAGCAATGATTATTTCTGTTCATTGCATTTACTTATGATCCCTGGGGCATTCATGTCTATGGACATATTTCCAAAGCTTTGATTCAACACAAGTTTTGCTTTAATATAAACATTAAGTATGTTTTATCCTCACTAATAACATATGATCACCATTAAGACCCTGTAACATTTAAAATGAATTTTAAAAATTCCAATGTGCCTAAACAATTCTTGCTGCTGGGCTGTATATACTTTACCCTGCATGACATACAATGTAATATGACAGCCCGTTAGAAAAGATCAAACGAATTTAGGAGTTTAAATCTGTTTTAGCAAAATTTATGTCCATGTATTTCTGAAACTACTCAAGCTATAAAATAGCACAATTTAAAACCTGTACGTGAGTGCTTTGTTTACATTGTGAAAAGATTATTTATTATTATTGAAAGTTGAATTGGAAAGAATTATGTACAGATTGATTAATTAAAGGATTGATTTAGAAGATATCTTTCAAGTATTATCAAAAAGATTAAATGGTAAAAGAAAAAATATTTTGATTCAATTAGAATAAATTCCAGCAGAGAAAAATTCTTTTCCCATTCAGATTTACAGCATACAAATCTTGATCAATATCCAGCATGTTAAGAGTTCAATCAGAATTCTTTACAGATTTGTTTGGGTTGACATTGAAGATTGTCAAGACATGCATGTCACTGAAGGACATCAGATAAACTTAGGTATCAAATTAAATAGACCAGCTATATATAGTAACATTGTATTGAAGCAGGCCGCAGTATTTAAAACTACAGTACAATCTAATTGTTCTCTGATGCAGTGGATTGACAGATCTTCATTGTTACAATGTAAATTAAAAATAAATACAGAGTGTTTTATATAGTTTGTTTGGCAATAGGTCTGTTGTGAATTGGTATGTGTGTTATTTATCAATAAGGGTCTTTAATAGATGTTTTTAAAGCATTAGATATTGTAAACACAGTGTTGAGTTTCCTTTGTAGAAGGCCATTTGAATTTTAAAGTTTTGCAAATTTCCTGTTCTAATGCAAGTGCGAGTACTGGTAAATGTAATTTCTAAAAATGGAGGAGTGTATGAAATTAATTGTTGTACTTTACAAAGTTTGTTTGAATCAGCAGCTTATTTACTTTAGGATCAGGTCACATATTTTCCTTAATGAAAAGATTTTTTAGAGAATGAAGTGGTTAGATCCTGTCTTTGCACATTTTAACAAGTGACTGCTGCCCATAGCTGCGGCCACCTACTGCAAGTGTGAACAGAAGGAGGGTGCCACACAAACCTATATAAATTTGTTTTAGTCTTCAAGTAATCAAAGGGCTGGGATACAATTTTTGCAAAATGTTGATTGGACTAATAATTCAGAAATTACACTGTAAATACATGTAACTTAACTGTGATTTTGATATAATGTTTTTTTTTTATTTAAAAGATGATGCTTTAGAAATTGATCCCAACAATGAAAACAAGACAACATTCTGCAAACTCCGACATCCTAAAACAGGTAGATATTTCATCCAATCACATTTTCATTTTTATGTAATGATGGTTTAGACTCAGATACACTGTCTCAAATGCCAATGCTAGATTATTGTAATAATGCTTTTCACAGACAGAAGCGCCATGTTTCTTTTTGCCAATGAAGATAAAGATGTGTTCGAGGTGGCGGTTTTCTCAGAGGACTGCAGATCCTGGTTCATAGACAACACGGTCCAACAAGGCAAGTCTATTTACTCTCTGAAAGGCAAAAATTAGTTCTTTCAGCCTTTGAATTTTGGCATGTTCATGTATAAGGATGGTTTTATTTAATGATAAATACATGTAAATGAGATTGATTGTTTTGAGTCCATATTAATGTCTCTCTTCAGATGGAAGTCTACACATCACAACCCCCATAGATCCCCTGTTCCTTATGCTTCCTTACTTCCTCAAAGTCAAAGAGGTATGTACAGTCAAACCATCTTCTGGATCTCAGAGGCCTTAAAACTGAGATGGGCTCACTTTCGATCTCATGCTTACTTTAACAGTAGATATTTCTTTTGTAAAAGTGAGCCCATCTAGGTTTTATGGCCAATTGGACAGACAGGAAACTTTGACAGATTGAGATTTCAAGAACTAATATCAGACTGTGAATTTCAACTTGTAGCATTTACGACTTTAATACTTCAACTTTTCCGTAATATTCAAAATACTAATGTGTGAGATACCAAATTTCAACTGTAATAGGTAAATTTTTGGTAGTTGAAAGATTAAACAATGTTATATTTTGTCAGCGTGGAATGTTCATGACCCTGGATCAGATAGTTTGTGATCCGGATTTCCCAGAATGCAGCAGGCTAGTCAACACTTCAGGAACTTCCGAACTGCATCACATCGCTGATATCAAAGGTAACTGTCTGCAAAAATAAAATTGTCTATTCAGATAAAGAATAATGACTAGAAATTAGGACAATTCCCAGTTAAGTTTGGACTTTCAGTAAGACGTGGCATTCTCCATGTTACATAATTAGCATCTGAAATTTACACAGCTTTCCTTCGCTGTTGAAATGGGACATGGAATAGAAATTCGGGCAAATGCCAATTAGTGTATCAAAAATAACCAAAAATATTGTCTTGTCCGGCAACAGGTGGAACTTAAGTCCTCTCATCATTGTCAACAACAATTTAAAGTTCCTGATGTTATTAATTTCTTAACCAATGAGAATCTATTGGCCACTTGACAGACGCTAATTACGTAGCGCCGAGAATGCCACGCCTTACTGAAAGTCCAAGCTTACCTAGGAATGGTTCTATCAACCTTTAAACAATTGTTTTTTGCATCATTTGTTGTTTGGGCTCAAGATGCTTTATGTGGAATAATTTTGTATTAATATTTAACAATTTTTTATCTAATTCTGTTTTTAGGAAGTGATGATCTTCAAGCCTTCAGATACAATGAAGAGAAATTATTGTCATGGTTACAATCAAAAGTAAATATGAAACGAATTATTTCTTTAAAAAAATTAAAGTCACTCTGTACTTGTAATGAAAGTTTAATAGGCCTCCTTTCTACAATGTCCTTGTATTTCATTTATAAGAAATTTAATTTCTCATTGTAATATTAGACGGAGAGGCTGGGGGAGAAATTGTCAGAGAGGGAGATATGTGTCTCTGGGGCACAAAGTTCTACATACGTCAGGACAAAGCGGACAATGACAGCTACACATGGTAAAGATTTAACCAGCCTCAGTAATTTAATAAATATCATCATTAAAATATATACAATAAATTGAAAAAAAAATTATTGCAAATATAAATCATCTGGAATCGACTATTACTGATGTGACACAGATTTCAACTAAAAATGAGATTTCCAATATATTTTTCATGGCTTCCAGCTTATGTATATGAAGAGAGATAACTCTTATACTTGTCAGTGGTTTATACAGAATATTCCAAGTTAAAAATGGTAGAAATGAGGATTTACAATTTTTAGTTAGCCTTGTATAAGCATTAATTTGACAATCTGTGTATGACTGTCTATTTATTATATAGATGATTACATAAGGTATGCCTATGGAATGGTCTGTGACTACATTCCTACAGATATTGGTCTCCGACTCAGAGAACACATGAAGTGAGTAGAATTCAACATCTTCAATTCTGATAGACTCATCTTTGCTAGCCAAGGGTTTCCAGTCAAGGGGTTTCAGTCCGCTCCGCTCCCCATAAAAATGAGGAGCAGAGTGGACCGAAACCCCTTGACTAGCAAATATGTAATAGAGGGGAATTTTCAATTTTTGGAAAGCATGTTTAAACTTTTAAAAGGTAAATATTTGATAAAATTATCCATTGTACATGTATCACATTTGAAACATTGCATTTTTCCACAGAATTCCAGAGGTTGTTGAGAAAAAAGAAAATGAGCCCCCATCAAAGGTGAGCCATAAAATCAAGAGTTAATTCTGTGCATTGGATTGTTTAACAGGATTTCATTGTTAAATAAGATTAAAATGCAGTTATAAGGTTCTGGCTACAGTAAAGTTTCTCTGATTACAGAAAGCTAAGATGGATGACATTACCCCCACAGAAGATTACAGTCAAGGAAAGTCTGAGGTCAAGTCAACCAAGGTAAATTTCAGGAACTTTTCCATCTTAAAGAAATATAAGTAGTACTGTATTTAAAACTTTCAGAACCTCTCATATAACCTATTGGATAGAATAAGGACCAAGCTATACTGATTTCCTTTTCAAATTAAATTTCAGAGCCAATTATGATACCCCCCCCCCTTTCCCAAAATAAGTTAACTCCTGTAGAAAAGGATTTGAAATAAAAATATGTTTGCAATTAAATTTTCTGTCTTTTAACTTATTTTACAGGCCAGTAAATTGACAGTTGGTCAGAAGAAACTGAGTAAAGTGGACAAATCTGGGATGAAGTCATTGGCCAGTTTTTTCTCACCAAAAGCAAAGACATGATGATATTTATTGAATAGCTGCCTATTTTGTTGTTGTCCCTAAGTTTTAAAATATTGAATGTGTGGTAAAAAGCAAAGGACATTTTTTTTTGTGATCGACATATGCATTAAAGAAATGTTAAGTGTTGAAGAAAGTTTTCAGATTGTTGAAAAAAAAATCATACATATTTATAAGCTAAACCTGAAGACATGGCATTTACTTCAGAATGTATGTTAGTTAATTCAAATTTGTTAATGTGTTCATATTTGAAAATAAAACATTTTTTTTAAGAAAATGGTCTGGTCTTGGAAGTGTAAATGAATATAGGAAATACCAGTAATCATGAAAAAGGAACGATGAATCCAAAGGAACTTAAAGATCATTATCAGAAAGGGGGCAAAGGATGTATGTTAATTGAACTAATTGTCTCTGCAAATTTTGCCAAGGATTTGTTTATAGTTGTTTAATTCTTTTTGTTTAATTGAATAACTTTAAGCCATACGGTTCATCGGTATATAAACCAAAACAAATAGAAAGAACGATTGGCGAGAGTTTGTGGGGGGATGGAACCCCTAGTGTCCATCTATCTGACTCCAGTACAACAACAAAGATACAATATAATTTAAATTCTCCATCATTACATGAAAAATAACTACAGTATATAATACATATAAATTAAATCATTCATTATTTCTTAATTCCATTGCATGGAGAATAAATTTCCCTAAACCTATTAAAACCTTAACACATGAGAGCTGAGTAAGTTTGTACATATTTGGAATTTGGATTTGAAATAATATGGTTTGATATATTTTTTTCTTAAAGTTTCATAAACTGGACATTCAAACAAAAAATGATATTCATCTTCTGTACAGTGATAACTACGAAATTGACATATAGAATTGTTTGCTTGCCCTTCTCTGACTCAACGAAAATAATTGGGTAGTAGGGAGGGAGAATTTTTCAAAATGTGAAGAGGAAATTACAAGGGGATAAAAAAAAACTTTGGAGTGAATAAATAAATACCTTCCAGGAGGTATTAAGAAAAAGTTTTGAGTCGGGCTGATTTTAGTCGGTCAAGAGAGGGTAAGGAAATTGTACAGGATGGTCTGGTGAAGATTTTAATTTTAAAATTTTTAATGAAATTAAAGCAGACAGAATGCAAACTTCTAATAAAAATATTTTGTTTCAGAGAAAGAATGAGACAAATCCACATGCCAAATGCATTAGAAGAAAGTTGTTGAAAAATAAATCATGATTTTATCATCATGATGGTAATAACTTACAGAAAAAGAAAGCACTGTATATTTAGTTTTTTTAGCTCACCTGAGCCGAAGGCTCAAGTGAGCTTTTCTGATCACATTTTGTCCGTCGTCCGTCCGTCTGTCCGTCTGTCCGTCCGTCTGTCCGTCTGTCTGTCTGTCTGTCCGTCTGTAAACTTTTCACATTTTCAACTTCTTCTCAAGAACCACTGGGCCAATTTTGATCAAACTTGGTACAAAGCATCCTTAGGTGAAGGGGAATTTAAATTGTTAAAATGAAGGGACATATCCCCTCGCAATGGGAGATAATAAAGAAAAGACAAAAATAGGGTTGGGTCATTAAAAAATCTTCTTCTCAAGAACCACTGGGCCAGTAAAGCTGAAACTTATGTGGAAGCATCCTGGTATAATGTAGATTCTAAATTGTACAAATCATGACCCCCGGGGGAAGGGCGGGGCCACAATGGGGAATCAAAGTTTTATATAGAAATATATAGGAAAAATCTTTGAAAATCTTCTTCTCAAGAATCACTGGGCCAAAAAAGCTGAAACATATGTGCCCATGGAAGGATCATGGGGTAGTGTAGATTTCAAAATGTCTAAATTATGATCAGTGGGGTAGGGTAGGGATGCATTATGTATAACAAGGGGGAAATCTGGTAAAGAACAGAATGGTTAAAGCTTCTCAGGTGAGCGATGTGGCCCATGGGCCTCTTGTTTTGGTAAGTATTTCGTGATAAACATGAAAAAGGTAGTTATCTCTCTTTGCATTCCCAGTCTAAGCTGAACCAATGATTTAAAAAAAATTGTGACATAATTTTTGGTCTCTGGTAATATTACTTTTGAAATTTCAAATTGATGGTATTTGATAATTATTCATAAGTATAATTTTTTTTTGAGTTTTTTAAAATTCCGGAATAAAACGGGCTTTTGTGTTTCTTTTAGTTTTAGAACCCGTTATAAATATCCTATGGATTTTTTCTTCAAATTTTCATTTTTAGGGCACAGAAATAATATAGTCTAGGTAGTAGGTAAGTTATGGACCAATGTAATATGCTCAAGTATCTTTTAAAATAAAGATGTCTTTAAATCAGACATGTAGCCCTGGGTCACTACCCCAACTTCTTTTATTAAATCGACCTACAAGGTTTTACTACAAAACTAACACTGAACTAACACCTAGCATCGTATTAGAAATAAAAATTTTTAAAAAAATGTTGCAGTATATAAAAAGAAAGAAGGTAAAAGTATCAAAAGCTGCAGAACTGTAGCTCTATGGTTTTATATTTGATTGTATTTAACCAACAACAATTTACAATAAGAATACGAAATCCATGTCTTTAATTTTTTATTTGCCTTCACATGGGCTTGCTCCTTGTGTGTTATGATTATTAAATTGAAAAAAAAAAACTATAACAGACCTGTTTACTCTCACGATTTCGCCGTATTTTGTACGGATTTTTAGCCAAAAATAAGTCTCGCGTTCGGTTTAGCTATTATGAAAAATACGGAAATTGGAAATACGTTCGTTTGGAACTTAGCAGTTAGTTTTCGTTATGATCTGTCTTCTTTTCATGCTAAAGAGAAAAAATTCAAACATTTAAGTGATGTCGGGTTGTCAAAATGCTGTGGTATTATAAAATGTTAAAGACCATGTTGTTAAACCAAGTTTTTTAATCAAAAAAGCAGTTATTCTCTTTTAAAATATGTAAAATCGACGGAAAGTTAAATCTTACTGGCAAATGCCAAATCTCACGGAGAAATCTAATCAAAAATACTGAGAGACGATGATATGGGTAAACAGGTCTGCTATGATTATTACCATATTTGATTTTTATAAAAATTAATATGTTGATGGTGCGACCGATAGGGCGAGCACAGATACTTATTGGGTTTTCATTTAGATTGGGCTCATCAAAACGCACGACATTTAGTGCATATAGACCAGTGGCGGATTTAAGGGGGGGCGCACCCGGCGCGCGCCCCCCCTAAAATTGTCAAAGTTAGCGTAAATCAAATATGTCTACTTGGTAGACCTCATTTTCACCCTTCAAAATCTCTAGAATCCAGGAGCTTCCGGGGGCTTCGCCCCCTGGGCCCCCACCAGGGCTTTGCCCTGGACCCACTGGGGGCCTCAAGGCGGCCCCCAGACCCCTTGCCTAATTTTGGCGCCCCCCCTAACTCCAAATCCTGGATCGGCGCCTGTAGACTCTGACGTCACATGATGTGGCATTCAAGTTGCTGTACCAAACCACAGCCCTTTGGATCGCTTGAAAAAAAAGTCATGTGTGCATGTAAAAAAAAGATATACTTTTTTTACACCTCAATTTTTTTTCTAAGCAATCTAAAGGCCTGAACAGGGCTGATTTTAATGAAGAACCGTTTTATTGATTATTTTTCTGCAATAAACTCATTAAATCAAGGCTGCAGTGCTCGCTATTACACTCCAAAAGCAAGCCCCCTGTGTTGCCTTGCACACTAATATACATTTTTATGAGTAAGCATGTCCTATTTTGATTAAAAAATTACTGTTATTTATTTGAGCTTTTATTTACTGTGAAGATCACAGAAATCCCTGTTATCTTGCAGGGTCTGTAAAGATAAATTATATATAATAGACTTTCATGTTAATTAGTTGAATCTGATTGGTCGAGAAACATTTGTTAAAAAACACTTTTACCCGCTGAATAATGAAGCCACACCCTCCAGCGTAGCAACAGTCAACATTGCTTGACGACAGGTGATATTCCAAAATATAGCGACTGCGCAGAATTTATGCGCGCACTGTTCACTCTTATATGTAATTATGTATTTGTATAAAACATGGAGTATAATATTATTAATATTTCATGTAGTTGAGTGTCATTGAAAAATTTCACCCTTCAAAAACCATTGTCAATTGAGGCAGAGCCGAGGTTGACAATAGTTTTCGAAGGGTGAAAATTTTCAAAGTTACACTCAACTACATGCAATATTTATATAATATTCATTTTACCTTTCTATGGTATTTCAAAATAGGCAGAGTTGGAGGGGTTGTAAAAAAGACATTAATCTAATGGGGATGAGTAATATTGCCAAAAATTTGAGATGTAACATATTTTGGGCAAACAAATAATTTCTGAAATTTTAAAAAATGAACCCTTACTACCTAAATACCAAACTTTTAGTCTCTGTATCAAGATACATACCATGCAAATGAAAATCATGATTTACCAGTACACCAATATTATTTAGAATATTTATTAGAAATTTTATTGTAAAATCTCGGAAAAACTCACCATAAACAGCAGTCTGTTTCTAAATGATTTTTTAATCTTAATAAGGAAAGATAAGTCTGTAATACCTGTAACAGTTTTGACTCTCTGAAAAATTTTGCTATTGTAAAAATATTCTCCACAAAGACTTTTATTCTTAATGCTGTACAAACATTAGTACCGGTAATTCCTGGAAAGTTTTAATTTGTTTATTTCAGAAATGATTTCAAGCAAATGAGGCATCCAAATATATTGTTCAAGGAAGCCAACAAGACCTTTATATTTAAAGGAGGCGGAATATTTTCTAAAATTGCTTCCTTTAATTAATATTATCCTAAGCTTCTTTAGATCTGTAAAAATGAAATTCAGACAATAAAAATTACCAGTATGTGACATGTTTTCTATTAAATGGGTATCTCAGACAAAAATACAATGATCCAATCTCCAAATGCTTGTCTGAGTTATGCATACTTATCCACTTCCACACCTGTGTGAATTAAGGAAAACAAACTGATGTGTTATTTAAACTTATTTAATTCTAAATCAGTTGTTACAAAGCCAGACTGATCTTGCTGATGGTGAAAGTGTTAAAAAGCTTACACAGAAGCTAGTCCATACACTCTCTTACTAACATGATGTAAGACACAATTCACACGTAACTTCTAAAGAGACTAGGGGTATTTTCCTTTGAAATGATTAGTAATGAAGTCTGGCTTCTTTGTTATTACAAAGAATCAGAAGTTGTACTAAATAAAGTGAATGGCTTTGTTCAACCCCTCCCTAAATTTCAATCCATAGTGAAAACAGAACTGTAACAGGCTATAGCGGGGCTTTGAAGTATAAAAGAGAAAGGAAAACACAGTCATACTGTTGAAATGTTATTACAGAAACCCACAATTAGTTCCGATTCTATGACATATTAGTTAAAAAGAGGGTAAAGTGTGATAGACTATTAAGTGTAAATGTACTGGAAGGTGGAACTTAAATAGGTGTATATATGTACTTTTAAAACCAATGAGAATGTGTACTAATTCTAATTTAATCATATGTAAAATGATTTATATGTATTACATGTCATGTTAATTTGATTGTACCATTTTAATTATTCTCTTCCTTTCAGATTATTAAGTCTAGACTAATGCATTTTAGAAAACAAAAAGAAGTGAAAAAGCACATGTTATTTGCCTCTCCCATATAAAACAAGGAATAGTAACAAAAATATGATTTGGTTCATATATTTCATAACATTTACACTTGAGATTGAGAAACATGTACATATAAATATGAACTACACTTGTATAATATCTGATAAATTAATGTTATCATATAAGCATATCGAGATACTTTATCTTAAATACACACATTTTATCAAATACTCATACAATCCATAGATATCTGTGCATTTTCGGACCTTGGCCTATTTCAACTTAACTTTAATTGAGCAAGAATAAGTTGATTTTGTTACTTAAATCTGAAAACATACCTAATAACTATTTTTGTTTCCAATCAAAACAATTAGTGTTTTGCTGTGTCAGTCCATTCATTTATCTGGATACTCAGAAGATTAAAGTGCTGGGAATAGAATCATAACATTGACATGGACTTGGGATCTTTTTTTTTCTTTAATTAGATTTCATATAGTGGTCCACAAAACTATAATGGAACTAGGTCTATTTTACACATGTTATTATTGTTGTTAATGAATGTTTTTCAAACTCAAAAAATTGATTGCATACCTGAACTTTGATTTTTTAAAATTCTATTTAAA
Source organism: Saccostrea glomerata (assembly GCA_003671525.1). Classification (NCBI taxonomy): domain Eukaryota; kingdom Metazoa; phylum Mollusca; class Bivalvia; order Ostreida; family Ostreidae; genus Saccostrea; species Saccostrea glomerata. The sequence continues at coordinate 1,186,959 of PRKT01000086.1, read as the reverse complement.
ATGTTTCTATTCATTGTAATTCTTGTATCTTTGTGATAACATTTTATCTAATCTAAATGTATCTATAGATGTACTGGAAAGTTTACATAGGATATCTGAGTTTATATATGTGTATAATATATTTGTATAAGTTGTACCTCATGTGCCAGTGACCTCGTTTGTGAGTAAATAAGAGAAAGAAAATTGTATAACATTTATACATATTTTCAATGAAAAATATTACTTGTTCTAAACTAATTTTTAATAACTTAATTAACCTTGTATTCTTTTTTTTTCTTTTCAGGTAGCTAAATTTGATCACCAAAGAAAATGTGAAAGAAGTACAAGTATGATGATTGAGAATGTAGGCCTCAAAAGAAGTTCCAGACAGGTGCTCATATTTTTTCCCCAGCCCCCCCAAAAGAATTTATCAAAACATGAAACTAAAGAAATAAAAGTAAACAAAAATGGTTCACAGAGTATCATGTCATGGTGCTGAACAAATATGAAAATTTGTACTGTTAAGAAATCCATCGGACAAAAGAATTTAAAGTGCATTAAAGATGACACTGATCTGAGTATCGTCATAAAACTTAAAAATTTCCAAGGCTTTCACTAGATTTACGTCAACGAGGATAATCGTATCTGATTCAGTGAAGATGATGGGCATTTGATAAGCCGATCAAATAAAATATTCTTTTTTTGTAATGTAAATAAATGTATGAACTTGGGTTTCTTGTAGGCAGTAAATATCACTTGGCATCATAAAAAATGAACAAATTTAAGATCCTTAAATTATTGGATTACAAGGAATTAGAAAATAAAGTTAGAAATTATGTTGCAAGTTTCCTTAAAAATATACAATTTCAAAAGCCTGAAAGCTAGACGCCCTTAATTTTTTTTCATTAATATTCTTATCATGAAGGTAAATTAAATCATTTATGCATTTATGTATAAAAGCACAAAATGTATGGTAAATAAAATATTGGTATCTCCAAGTGATGTGTTGTGGACATTGTTTAATTAAGATATCTAAATTAAGCTTTCTTGGAGCAGGGTATTTTTAGGAACTCTTCCAAAACAACATGAATTCTTTATTAACAATTTGAGAAAATGATTTACGAGATGTAGGAGACAAGTAATTATAAGAGAAATATTTGTCATCATAAGATTTTTATTTTTTGCCTATAGAGATATTTACGGGAAAATTAAGGAATTTCAAAAAGGATATAACAAAACAAAGAATGGTTCTGGATGAATCAGCATATCGATTATCCTAATTAACCGCCGACACTGCATACACCAGTAATTATGATTTGTCTAATTGCAAGTTGCTGGAAAAAACAATAATATAATTTCTTCAAGGTCTCGTAAAGTAATCAAAAATTTACCATAACTGTATTTCTCATCAGAGAGTTGATATGTGTTTTTTTTTCTAAATTGTAATCAAGATAAAGACAATAAAATCACAAATTAGGTGGTATATTTTTTTTTGATTCACAAGTAGAAATTGATTCTATTATTGCTTTAACACCAATTTCTTTCAAAATTAAATGTATTGAACAGTTTCAAACATGATCTAATGACAATTAACGCAATACCCCTGCTACCTCTATCATTATCACAGCAGGGAACAGCCCTCGATTTGTACAACACAAAGTAATTTCCTCTCTGTACACAGATTACAATACAACTCGTACATAAAAGACTAACAACAGGGGGTCTTCTAATTTCAGGAAACAACAGTAATTGAACCCCCCTTATAGGGGTGCATGACCACAACAGATTTCTTCCTCATACATGAACAAGTTTTTAGCTGTGGATGTTACTGTGTGATTCAGGGGCTTGAAGTGGGACCTTCCTCTTCACCAGAAAGAAGAAGAGTCAGCGAAGCACTTGTGATTAGGTAAGAAGGAAGTGAGTGTCATGATATAGAAAGGACATC
>PRKT01000086.1:1161694-1184603 GCA_003671525.1 Saccostrea glomerata | reverse complement strand
CCAACTACCCAAGTAAAAAATGACAGGTGCTTTATATCTTTATCTCAAAGAGTTTGCTTTTTATTCCTTGAACCATATATAGGAGATTTACCGACTTAAGATATAAAAATTCACAAGGTGTCATCTGCTTTCCGACAATTAACAGATGAATCTTGATCTATGTATTAAGGGAATCTTTAAGGATGATTTTAAGTACCGGAATTATAGAGCAATAATTTATTTTCATTAGGTAAGAAGTGAGTGTTGGGGCCTGATAAGAGAAAGATTTATAGGGAACTTAAGAAAATTATAATGTACATTTCTTTAGGAATTTTAATCTAGAATCTTATTTTCTGAAATATGTATAATCATTAAAATAATCGCTTGGCTTATGAATCTTTTTATCTCCAGTATAAAGTAATACATGTATACGTGATAATATGCAGCCTTTCAATAAAAATGGTAAAAACTTTTTTATAGGCACAAATATTTCTATAACTTAAAAACTATGCAGAGGGTGGAGCTCTTGATTTCCACAATAGCCCGGCCAGATGTTAGTCCAGGGTTATCATTAGTTGTGAAACAGAGAATCGTGCTGTAATTGTTTGTTTTTTCCCCACCTTTTCTCTCCACCTTCTCAAGTGTGAAATATTGCAGGTGTTTGGTATTAATTTACATTAATTAAAGACTTGCAGCACATTGAAGACTACAAGAATTTATGCAATCCATTTTTTACTTGAAAGAAATTACATACTCATGAAAAATTCATTCAATAAATCAGGCATATTTTCTGTCCTAGCTGTATAAATACCGCGGTATTCCTCAGAAAACCAGGAATTACGCCTTAGGGCATCATTGGCCAACTTGTTTTTCTTATTAGAATAGTAAGGTCTCTCCTTCATTATTTTTTTTTTGCCGAAATCTCGCATGCTTGTTAAGCGAGATGTGACGGAAATTTGCATCTCATTAGCATATATATGTCACATAAAAATTCCCCCGAGCCTTGGCTTTAACTAGGAGAATTTATTGCGACAAGCTCTTGTTCTGCGTTAATAATGTTTGCCGACAATTTTACCTCCTAATTTGTTTCCTGTATTCTAGCTGAAAAAGACCTTATCTTCATTTGTGTATCAGACATACTTGAATTTTTGCACACATATGAAATTATTTTTTGGTTGAATACTATCCTAGAAATGCACAAGGCATGCAAAAACTCATCAAAGTTTTCAACCTCATGTCTTGTGAAAAAATTGTTGATTCTGCCTTGAATACTGTAGATTTCTTCAGTTATTCTGTGCAATAACTTAGGAAAATAATTCATATACTGGAACTCATTCACAGACCATTCTTGAATAAAAGATGACACAAATATAAGTTGGTTTACAGTACATCAAATCTGAAGGCAGAATTAAATTCTTAAGTTGAGTGCTAAATGAAAAGTTTACTCTGCAAATCAATATTAAGCAAGGAAATTTGTTATATAAGCATTGCATTTTATTGCAGAGCTTTGTTATTTAGAAATCAGATGTAACGGGGATGAAAAAAGAAACTGGAATTAAAATTTAAAAAAATAAAAAATTTAATATCTAAAGTTGAAATAGCTTGTATGTTCATTTTGAAATTACATGTAAAACTATATACATTCAAGGGAAATTTGGAGAAAAAATTATTTTAATGATGGTTCCATGTATTTTCCATCAAAATTCTGTTTAAGTATATCAGGTATATGTGCTTTGGATCGGAAACATTAGGAACGAGCGTTAATTTGTAAATATCTGTTTGATAATTTGTCAGGAATTTAATTCTCTCTATCTGACAATGACAACATTGAAAGAAGGTCTCCCATTAAGATCATTCATCCCAAAGGTACACAAAAAGGAAATGTCATTGAATTGTTTGAATTGATCGTTCTTTTGTAATCATTACGCCCCTCCCTACATAAATCTCTGGTGGCAGATTTTTACCTGCATGTCGACCGATTTGACCCAGAAAATTTAATCATAAAATCATGTCAAGGAGACTTGATCAATTAATTAACCTGTAAATTGATGCAAAAATAGAGAGATTTGCTACCATTCAATAATTGTTGTCAAATAAGTGGGGAGGAATGGGGTTTGGGGGGGTTGATGCAGAAGGTGATTTACGTTTAATTTATTTAAACTATTAATACTCATTGCTTATGTCTCTGTAACATTTTTTATTGTGATACCCTGGCTTATAAATAATTATCTTTCCATATATTTATTACTTAGAAAAAGTCCAACGAAATATTGTATTAGACCAAACATCACTGCTATGTCACAAGTAATTAATCATTGTTCAATATCGGAAATTGTCAAAGTTTAGAGCTGCAAGATTTGTAGCTACTAGAATTTGAAAGACATTTAAAACCCAGGAAGAGTATGCTTTGTGATAGACTGGGATTCGGGCAACATATGATTTTGTTGGACCTGAAGGGGAAAAGGTTGCCCTTAAATTGGCCTGTGGCCTCGGGCAACGTTTTCACCTTCAGGTCCAACAAATTATATGTTGCCCTTATACCATGCAGTCAATAACCATATAATGTAACTTAAGAAAGGAAATTTGTTTGCATACAATCTCCAATAATTTATATATTTTATGTAAAAAAGTAATTTATGAAGCAAAATGTACCAAAAAAAAAAAAAATCAAATTATAGGTTCGAGATGAAACAAGGGTAAGGTCATGTTAGTGTCCAAAGGATATTCATCTTTCAAATCTTTTTTAAGTGCTATAATTTTCTTTAATTTGTACACGTAAACAGTAATTGTACACATGTGCAGACACGAGAGTTTTGTCCATTTTTTTGTTGGCACTGCCGTGAACTTTGGATTGTCCTACCAGACCAAGGAATCATGTGCACTGGACAGGAACAAAACTCTAATCATTTCACAAAATACGGAGAATGCTAACGTGGAGAACAGAGAACATATGCAATAAATTCCTCCCAATTTTTTAATCTTTTGTACTCATTTCACATGTTTCAGTTTTAGTCTAGTATTGTTTGGGTTTTAGGATTGTGAGCAGTTATAATACGGTAGGATTTAATTTCCCGAGGGTCATTTAGAGCAGTATTTAATGTTTGCCAAGTTCTAGTCTTGTGAAATTTTAACAATTAAATTATATTAAAAACACATTCTGAAGTGTGGGATGAAAGGCAATCTAAGATTTAATTGGAATTCTTTACAAATAAATTTGCTTTCATATTTTGTGTTTTAAGTACTTGACACTATTTTTGTAAGATGATTTGCACTTTTTATTTTTTATCGAATCATCCTAAGTGTGTACTTATATTTTTTCTAATCTTGCTGTATATTTAATGCGTATCGGCAATTACGATTTATTATCAAGTTACATCCTAGACTAGTATTTTTATGGAGCAGGTGGAAATTTTCACTGGAATTTTAAGGTCATCTTTTCAAGCGATCCCCATCATTTTTCATCTCTATAGTGCAAAAGTGCCATACCTCATTTACGCAGTAATTATATATAGAAATGTAGATGAGGTGTAATTTGGTCACTATGAATAAATTTCTGCAAAATTTGTGTCAAATTGTCCAGAAAGAAAAGATTTATTTGATGTTTATTTTTTCTGGCTTTAAACCCTGTGCGAAAAAAATGTGAATAATTGTTATTTTAAAGTATCCATCAAGTGAACACCCAATGTCTTTATATTCCGTAGTACAGACTAACCAAGGACAGGACTTGATCATAACAGTTTAACTAAAAAAAACTGAAACACGCTTGCAAAAAAATTTTTTCTGGGTATAGTTCAAGTTACTTTTTAAAATTCATTTGAAAAGTTTTATTGGTATAAAATGTTGATTTTTGCACCTCATTAGAAAGGAAATTTTTAATTTGTTGCATAGAGATTTTCACTATAAGCATGTTTAGTGTTATTCAGGTTTTACCGTACAGCTAAAACTTAAAAGTTCTTAATAGTTGTAGCTTTACTCAACTGCCTTGACTTTTGGCATCAAAACCTGGATCAGTGTCTACATTTTACATATAAAATGATCAGATTTCAAATGCTTGGGACATTCATGTGTCTGAAAATAAAAATAAATTTAAAAATTTGGAGTATAAATTCTAATTTAAAATAAGAATTCAGCTAATGATCACGGCAGTGTAATAAACTGTCAATATCCTGTTCTCTTTGGATTGTGTTTTTCGTAAACTGCCAACTTGATTTATTGTCAGGGCAGGTTAAATTACAGATGTGTTTCTGTTAAAACCAAAACAGAAGCAAGCTAAATCTAAATAGTATGTAAATTGTAAAATATGCTGCAGTGGAATAAATTGCATAATGAAAAAAAATCTTATAAATTATTCATTATCAAGGAGCTAAAGCAAGAATAATAATAATGTTTTGTAAACCCAGCTTTCAGTTTGTCTAATCAGTTTTGTCAAATGCACATAATGTGGTAGATGGAATGTTTTTCAAACACCATTTTATGGTTAACCATTAAAATTCCAAAAATTTAAATTGTTGGTTTTGAATTGTGATCATTAAAGATGATTGATAGATGGGCAGTACCAGTAATTTACTAGTTATCAGACTTATAATCTTTATTGCATTATTTTGTCAACTATGATATTGAACGAATTAAATTATGAGATTTATTAAGATTATAAAATGTTAAATTTATTTTTGGTAAAAAAATTAAGGATTTTTATGTAGAAAATGTCACTCGAGGTCACGATTAACATTCTTTTGTTGCATCACTGAGTTTTACAGACAGCGGAATGTTAAATTATATAAAGTAAAAATACAGTCAAACATGCTTATCCTGTGACCATTTAAGTTGGCCCCCTTTTGTTCAACAAGCATGACTTACAGTTAGGAGTACAGATAAACATGTTCATCCTGCCCTGCATTCCTATTTATAACAAAAGTACAGTCAAACATACTTACCCTCCCTCTGTATTAGGTAAAAGTTACAATGTAGCATGATCGATTTATAGTTAGAAGTACAGTCAAACTTGTTTTTCACTTTATTCAGTGACATACTGTTGTATAACAGGTAGATTTACAGTTAAAAGTATGTCCCAGTCTAAAGTACTGTCAAATATGTTGGTCCTCTTTCTGCATTAAGGTGACTTCCTTTTATAGAACAGGCTAGACAAATAGTAAGAAGCACATGTACAGTGCTTTAAGTTTATCTTCTAATGGTGTAAGGTAAATTCCCACCCCACTGAAACCCCTGATCGGAATATAGTGAAGTAGAGGATACAGAAACTAGAAAAGGTTCTAAGTAGACAACTGCTTTTGATATTTAGATATATTATAACTTATTGAAGCACTTCATCTTTTCATTAATGAAATTAATGCATTTATAACTTGATGAATTAACTTATCTTGAATGTCTGATTTATCATTGAACATAATATGTCGACCCTTTAACTGTGATACACTCCTCTGAGTATGCCTATCACTACACTTCTTTTGTGACTACAAGGAAACTATGGAATGAATGAAAAGAACTTGTTGCACATTCTCAAGCAGAATTTTCTTTTCTGTTCATAATGAATGAACGATCTTTAGCACCATTCCTTTCTTCTAACTCACCAGAGTTCATGCGATGATGGCTTCTATTTTCATCAGTTTTTCCCATTAGAATTCTTTTACTTGTTGTTTCGTCTTTGTGTTCTATATTAAAATGGGTGTAAGGCAGCAGGGATTCGCACTCCTAATTGTCTTGGAAATGAACGTGGGGAAAATTTCATTCATTGTTCAATTAACTTATCAGTGCTTTCTTAGTATGTACTCTGCAGAGTATAGTTTTATTTTTTGGAGTGGTTATGAGGGATTTGAACTTAACAGACACTCGGTGTACTTTGATACTCCAGAATTCTGTTCAGAAGTGATAGGTTCTACAAATGAGTTGACATTTAAAGAAATCGGTACACTTTGTACCAGCAATAATATCATTATATCTTTTCAGTATAGATTTTAAAAGTCAATCGGTACACCTGAGTTTTGCATTCCAGTCCTGAAATTGTTTCAGTTCAAGCCAGGGGGCTTTTATTATGGATTACAACACAGATTGTGCAATAAAGAACAGGTGAAAATATGTAAAACCGTACCAGTAATCTTAATAATGGTTTATATACATACCAATTTGATAATAGCTATGTATTAAAGAAATTCTAGAGCTATACAATTTTCTGTGCACAGAAACTAGATCTAGGTATGATTATCTCTAAGTGTTCAAAAAACATTCACTTGGTATCATTATGTGATATATTTCATTTCAGACTCATAGATTTAATTGACATTTAATGGAGAAAACTTTAAATTATTAAAAAAGAGAAGATTACTTTCTGAATATCAAGATGAAATTTATATTTTGAGTGAAATAAAAAATCTCAGCATGCAATCTCTTAAAGACTCCCATTAAAATTCTGTGATATTGATATGGAGAATTTGGTCAATGGATCATATCAAAAGAGGATTTTATATTGCTGATAAGTGTGTTGTGAAATTCGGTGAAGAAAAATGCACTAAAATGAATTTTATTTCTATTAAAATGAACTTTTAGCAAAAAAAAAAAAAATATGTTAATTCCCCTACTTATTGAATTCTATACAGTTGAATATATCTGCATCTTAATGAGGATTAAGTTCTGCACTACAAAATCATATCAGCCCGGTACATGTACTAAAAAGAAATTTTAAAATGTCCTGTTTACATTTATGAAATTTACTCATCTTAAAATGTGTGACATTAAATGAGAATGTCTTGTGCTATGCAGTATTTGTTAAAAATTTTCCTGCACATAAGATAAAAAAATTGGTCTGATATTTAAAATAAGTTTTATATTAAACTTATCTCATGTTAAAGCACTCTTTAAGAACATTGCAGTGCTTAGAACTAGATCCATCCCCAGCCCCTTCTGACCGCCTTCACATCCTACCCCCACCCCACCCAATCTCCCCCTAATCCTTCCTTCAGTAAAGAAACCCAAGTCCTCTTATATCTCAAAAGTAACAATTCCAGACATCTACAGGTAAACATGACAAATATTTCTTGCTCTGACAAGAGGGCATTCTTTTCTTCTTTTTTGTTTGCCTTTCAACATGCCAATGGAGTACAATGCCCCTCTACGCCAAACATTGGAGGAATTTTTACAGTTTACATGTTATTTATTGACAATGATCCCGACTCCAAAACACCCCAATAAGGACATGCAGCCGCTACAAATGCCCCATATTTAAGTCTGTTTACCTGCAATAATTCTGTGTACACAACCCCCTCCAGAGGTTAATTCTATGAGGAATGTGTTGTGACAGACATAGAACATTGTCCAACACCCTTAGGACTTTCTGAAAGTCGATTGTGTTAAGGTTTAATTGTAAGCAGTGCTGAAACGCTAACGATTACTTTTTATTAACCCCGGGGTACCCTCTTTGCGCTGTTTAGAAATTCTTGCCGATTTAAAGTACACTTAATCTGTGCATGTTTGATTTGATCCACGGAGATGTTTGGCACGATCTTTGAATTTTTTTGTTTTAAAAAATGTAAATTTGATAGCATTGGTTCCAGCAGGAGCCGAAAGGTTATGATACAGATGGATAAACTTATAAAAAAGATTGTATGCATGAAACAAACAGATTTAAATCTGGGAATGTGTATTACTAAATGAACCTATATCAAACAGACTATTTTAATGCCATAACTATTTTAGCTCATCAAAATTATTTCAAAAGACCTTTAGAATAATAAATTTTTAAAAATCTGATAAATTGCATTAAAATATTTAAACAATGTTGATTCTTTCAGAATTTTTTTTAAATACTTGATAAAAATTTGAGTAAGATCTATACATTAAACTATTTCATGTTAACGTACCCTCGTAAAATTTTGTGGGCATTGGTGCATGGTTGTTTTGATAGTTGATGCAGAACAGTGAAAGCTATAAGAAGACCCATAGGATCAAAGAAACACAATTAAATTACTTCTTTTATGTACCTCTATTTTACAGTTTGTTCCTCATGAGCTATGCATACTGAGACCTTTTGTGTCTTTTTATACTGAGGAATTTGATATATTAGTTCTGACATCTATTTTAGATCTTGGCGGAGTTTAAGAAAGAATTCAATTTACTTTGTCACCAGAATTCCATTGTTAATCATGATGTTGCAGTTTTTGGTGGAAACTTGTACCATGGTCAAAAGAAAATCTGTAAAATAACAATTCGATTTAATTTTGCTTTACTACAGCTGACACTAATAACTGATTGTCATTTTAATGAGCATATAACACGGTCATCTTTTACCTCGCTGAAAAAAAGAAGCTTTTAATTATGACTTAATTGAGTTTTTTTTTTAAAGGATTTGTTTTCTTGGTATCAAATTCCTTGCAGTTAAGACCCTTACAAAAAGAAATCGGTGTCATTTCTTTTACCTGCAGAATGCGATTTACAGAACTATGCGGTAAATCTCAGCTATTGACGTGAAAAAAGACACAATGTTACGCAGAACAAGAAAAAATCTAAAGAAAAGGTTTAAGATTTCACAAGGCCTTATCAATAACTTATTTGGCATAATTCCATGATTGTTTGAAATACCTTAAATGGTCCTTAAGTATTCGATCAAGTACCGAGTTTGAAAGCCTATAGAATTTGGAGAGAAGTGAATGGAATTTTTTGTGCTATGAACGGTATGATACGAAGTCCGAGTCAGACCTAATATGGCAGGAATTTAGAATTGGCCGTGTGTCTGTTCATTCATTTTTTTTTATAACAATTTATTTATAATAAGTTGGAGCACCCAGCTATAGGCATAGTCAATGAAGGCAAGTTGGTTTAAATGTGAAAGCGTCATTTCACAGAAGACATTATGTCATATCTTTACAAATCTGATTCAAGAAAAAATTTTATAAATATGTCCTAACATGTACATGTACCTTGTTTTTTTGTCTTCATTAAATTACAATATATTTTTCATACTCCTGTAATCTAAGCGCCACCCTGAATGACTGAACATTTGTGTATTGTTACAATTACACCTCAATCATTTATTTACTCTCTTGAAGTTTGACATGCAGGACTATAGGCACTTGTGCATTCTACTGGAAAAATCCTTGGGAACTTTTTTTGCAATAAACTTCTCTGAAACATAATCCCATTTCCTGCTTAAAAATTCCTTTTGGAATCCTTGTAATATTATGGTTAGGTATTATTGTAAATACTCATACAAAAGCATTCCCATCTCTCTCTCTCTCTCTCTCTCTCTCTGGGTGCAGTGATTTTCTAAGTCGCAAAGGAAGTAAGTGTACATGTATACATAGGAGCAAATTCTGCATCTCACTTTGCATGTATAATTATAAGAATGTGCAGTATAAGGCTCTAATTTTCCTGCCCTCCTTGTCATTTCATTTCTTTCACTGCTTCTCTTTCATGTTTCCGTGTCTTTGTACGTCAGGGGTTGGAATGGGTCATCAGATCTTTTAAGATGATTTTTTGTGTGGCTCTGGGTGTGTCTTGGTACATTGGTGAACCTGGTCTACAAAGGTAACTTGTACATTCCTGAGAATGTTATGCTGAAGGCTTACCTTGCTCTAAATGTTACCCTTCAAAGATGGGTACATGCACCAAGTGATTAATTTTTTCCCTCTCGTTCTCACAGAAAAAAAGGTGTATACTTGACATCCATTTTTCAAGTATAAGGGTTAGATGCAAATGAGTTAATTATGATCAGGGATGAGCCTGATCATAAATCAAAGAAGTTAATTTACATCAAAAGCTGTCATATTACCTTATTACAAGATGTTTGACTGCCCTGTCATTTTCCAGTTATATTGATCTGTGCATAGAGATTTTACTCTTCTTCAGATTTTGGTTGGTTGGACAGTGTCTTGCAGATTTAGTAGAGATACAAATTAAAATTAAAAAACAATGAACATTCAATATACATGTAGTTCATAACTCGGGTCTAGTCAAAGCTAGGATAATTTGCCAGATTCAGTAGAGGTGGCGCAGGTAAAGGGAGAATCAGGAAATGTATGGCTCAGATCTAAATACAGAGAAATCCATAGGTGACCCAGGTCCAAATGAGAGTCTGGTAAGGTGACCCAGGTCAAAGGAGAGCACATTATTGAAAAAAATTTGGTCACTACTGGACTAAACACTCGGTATACATGCCTTTCTTGAAGTTTCTTCACAAATAAATTCCTAGTAAATATTTATACTCAGATGTTTTGTCAAGGAATGGACATTAAATAACATGCAATCTTATGATGTGTAATTATTGTCAAAAATATGTAAGTCAATAAATAATCCTGAATGATGGAATGTACAAGTACATGTAATATGATGGTTTATAATAAACAAGAGAGTCAACAAGTGGCCAGAGGCCTATGTTGTACAAAGTAGATAATAATTAGAAACATCAAGCGGGGTTTAGCGATAAATATTTGTGGGTATTAATGGTGATTTATCGCTCTATCTGACTTTTGTCTCTGACAACACACATTGAGAGCATTCCTTTATAACTTGTCTTTGGCAACTAGTGACTGTATTATAAGACTTCTGGTAGACAGAATGAATTATAGATAAAGGAGGGTAATGGTGATAGTGTATATGTCTGATTTTAAAAAAAAGAAAGAAAGATCGAAATATTGGAATTACATTCAGATTTGTTGTGTTCTTGGGGTTAAAACAATACTAAGTCATTAATATTTTGATGATCAATATCAACATTATCAAGTTAAAAAATGACTAAAGGAGAGAAAAAGCAAAACATTAATTTATTTTCCTAATTTTTTTTTTAAATTAAGAGTTGTGACTTTGACATTTGTGTTTGGGAATTATAAAGGGAATGGAGTTTTAACAGAAAAACCCCCTTGCCTTTAATGCATACATGATCTACATTTCATTTTAAGGGGAGGGGGGCTTTTAGATGAAATGATACACATTTTCTCAGTTAACTTTATACAGCTAGAGGACATGCAGATAATATTTGTGGTTTATAAACTAACATGAGGATTCTCTATAAGCCCCAGAGATGGAATCTCTTTCTGGTGAAGACTTCCTCCCTATCAGATTTGTGGTAAGCCATACTGTGTCTGAGGAATGTATAGAGGGCAGCTGTCCACCATATCTCACACATTACATAAATCTGTTCTACCATTCACCTTAAAGGTGTCAAACCCTGCTGGCCGACTTATCAAATCTTACTTGTGGCAAATTATCCTGCTGTCAGAGCCCATACACTGTATGTGACCTTTATCACACATTCCATATGTTAGGAACAAAAAAAAAACGGTTTTAATATTCGGGGTTGAATGTTATGAATGTACTGATAAAGAGAATTTCCAGCTTTATTATACATGCATTAAAATATATATTATGGTTAACTTTTGGTGGGGGGGGGGAGGAACTTACATCACATTTCTTTGTAGTACACTTGAGAGGAATAGCAAATGGCCCGGTCTGAGACAGGAAGTTAACCACTCCAGATAGATCCTCGTTTATCTGAAAAGAGTAAAGAATTTATATGAAAAATATTATAAACTGGAATTTACATATACAATATTTACAAAATTAAAAACATTGTGTTGTTTTCTGAGTTCTTATTAAAGAAAATGTATTAGAAACTTAAGTTCTAGAAAAATGCAGACAAGAAAAACACTTTACCATGGGTTTAAAGGGGGGGGGGCAACCAGCCTTTCAATGAACATTTCCAATAGTAAAAGTAATGTTGGGAAAACAAGGGGGGGGGGGGGTCAAATTAATGTTCCCTCCAAATATAAACTGATTAAATTTTATTTTCATCAGAAAATTTTACAGGTTTGAAAAAAGAGAATATGTCAAATTTTTTTAGAATTCAGAAAAATGTTCTTTATTTGAAGAAAATATCTGAAACAGGAGAACAAATAAACAATTCATATAATTCAAAATTTATTAGATATAGAATTAATAATGATGAAGGAGAAAGAGAAAATTCCATCTCTTTATTTTTCCTTGATCTTTAAAAACTTTCTTTAAATCAAATCTAATTTCACCAAGAGAATAAAAATTCTCGGTATATAAAATCAAAGAGGGACATTCTTTGTGTTTACTTCTTTCTTAATAAATAGTTTCCCTAATACATAATTCATGGATGGAGGGTCCTCTATTGATAAAAGTGTGTCTAGACGACCCCAAAGCCAGGTGCCAAATTTCAGACATTCCATTCCATTTAAAAAAAGAAAAAAAATTGTACAAGGGTGATATGTTTACATTCACGACATACTGCTGTCCACTGAGGCATGCCCATACAAAAATTGTCAAGCTTGAATGGATGTGGAGCACCATTATCTGTGGGTTCCATTGATACATGTACATATAACATCAAAACGTGACCAGGCTAATAACTTATAGGACGACGTGCGCAAACAATTTTTTTTTTTCACCCCCAAATATGCTTACAATTTTTTAAAAGTTTGTAATTCTTTTGGAAGATCGGAGAAAACATTTTTTTAATTTGTTGTTCACTCTAGGTTTTTAATTCGTTGGGACATTAAGGGATTTGTGAGTGGAGGAATTAAGGAATTTTAAGATTAACATTTCTCAGTGGAAGAGTTTATATGCTGGGGATAGTTGTATAACTATGTAAACTATTCGCCTGATATCTCCCGATATCTGAGGAGTAATCAATTTGTCGGTGGGGAATTATCACTCAGGAATGCAAATTGTCTATTTCACCTAATCAGCTCAGCTGCCGAAAAAAATTTCTGGCCTTAGAGGCAGTGCTCTCTGGAAAAAAAGCTGTTTGGAGGTGTTTTTATTGAAGGAGAAAAAAATACCAGGGTATAAAGGGCTTCTTGCTTTTATGTGACAACATCTTGTGAATTTCTTCCTCCTCTCAAGGATGTGCTTATTAGATGAAGTTTTAAAAGTACATCTCCGCGGTCACATCATTTAGATTAATACATTGTCTCCTGCGGATGACTGAAATAATTCGGCTCCCAGCGATCCATTTAAAAAAAGGAGGACGTTAACACAGTGCGACAATTTTTGGAATTCTTCACCACGTGTACCGGTACTTGAAATAATTAACTATATCAGTGATATAATAAGATGCGTCTTATTAATTTGTGTCAACAACCCACCGAGTGTCTACTGAATTGAAAAGGGAGGAAGAGATCTGTTATAGTGTACAAAAGGAAAAAGGATAAAAAAAAAATTATAATTGCAACTTTCCTAAGGATCACTGACATCATCGTGGATGATATATAAGAAAATAATTTTTGCAAGATAATAGAAAGTGTTCATCGAACATTAACCTGGGATGTGATTTTTTAAAAAAAACGGATTTAGATTTTTTTTTTTTATGAAAACCTCTGGATTTTACCATGTTTACTGAGAGCAGAGATGGATTGACGGATTCCCCGACCTATGCTAATCTAAATATGATCCAAGGTATATGGACTAGAAAAAATACTGGAAATTTAATTAGGTTTTACATTTATAAGCTGATTAAAAACTAATAACTGATCAATTATGTTACATGTTAAGTGGTTTGAAGGGCATATAGAAAATTTTGAACCCTATAACTAATTATGAAATATTAGCTAGGAATGTTTTTTAATTAGAATCTTAAATCTAAAAGGAGATTCTGAAATTAAATTAGTTTGATTTATCCTCAAGTTAATTCATGAAAAATAAATTAAAAATTTCTTAAAATGGAGTAAATGATTAAAAAAAAAAATGAAATTTAACAATTAATGAGAAAAAAAATCTTTTATTTTTAATTAATTGATAGAATTATTTTTAAATGAAAAAAAGAATTGAATATTAAAGAATTATCAAACAGACAATTGATTGAAATGGTCACAGAAATAAATATAAAGTTTTGGTTCATTAGCATATTCATTCATGCCAGTGTTTAAAGAATGTTGTTGATTGGAATTAATGACAGTTGAGCAGAAATTGGGGAAGAATTTTACATAAAAAGTCTTTGTTATGCTAGGTTTTTTGATTGATAATACAAAACCACAAATATCTTAGCAGAAGTAAAGAATCTGATTAGTGTGATAATTAATTAAATAAATATTTATGAAGGGAGTTCTAGGCAAAAAGCTTGATTTATGAAAGAATGTCACATGATGTGGCCAGAATTTTCTATTCTGAGCTTTATAGTTTCTTGAATTAAAACTAATTTCTGAACATTAAAATTTCTTTATAATTAAAATTTTTAAATGATTTTAAATTTATTTTTATCCTTTCATTAATGAGTGAAATGGAAATACTGGCAATTGATTACAATTTCATAGAAAATTTATTTTGCAATGAGAATTAATGGAAGCCTTTTAAAATTAGATTAATTAAATGAAACTTTAACCAGAAGTACCGGTATTATAAAATTGTGTGCAATTAAAAACTTAATTCTTTACCATGCTATACAGTTAATTAATTAGAGAAAAACTAATGTTTATTTAATTTATACCTTACATTAAAGTAAAGAAATATAAGGGAAGATCAGACATAAGATTTATACTTTGGGTTGATATTAAAAATCAATGGGGAAAAATATAATTATTGAAAGCAACATATTGCCAATAGATTTGTTTTGTTTGGATGGGAGTGTTTAAATACTATTGATTTGCATACTAACTAGAATTTATAACTGAGGGCATGACATATTTCTATACTCCTGTTTTAATTATGTTTATAGCCATTACAAATATGCAACGGCTCCGTCCTGAGGGTATTTTTGTACACACGCGGGCCCACTGAAGCTTACAGCCAGGAAATGTACGGCATTCCAATGTGGAATAATTTTCTCGCTACACTGCTTTTGCTCAATACCTCAACGTTTGGTATTTTGGCAATCCCACAATGCACTTGTAGCTGAGAGAGGCCATATTATCAAATATTATTCAGTGTGTTATTGGCATGAGAGCAGTGAAGAAGCATAGGGATTTAAAAAATTACGAGTAGAGGATAGCAGCAATGTTAAGTAAGGGACTACATTTGATGAGGTTTTTTTTTAAATCACAGTGATGTGTTTGTATTGATAAGGGTTGTTTTATCAGTGAAATATTTCTCTAGGCTCTACCTGTGTGTTTATAGTATGGAGTGAACGGCCTTTGTTTATGACACACAGACAAAGCTAAACCTGCCAGGAATGTGGGTTATATTATCCCACTGTGTGTGTATTAGTCATTTCCTTGGCACTTGTGATATGCCTTCTCTCCATATACCCCTTGCGATCCTCCTGAGAAAAACGTGGAAATTTTAATAGGAGATAATTCACAGTAAATTATATTTTTTTGTACGATGTAATTGTAAAATAGCTAGGAATGCTTGTCGGGTATTGCTTAAGGGCTGGAATTTGAATTGTTGATCAGATGTTCCGAGCTCGAGTTGTGATACCAGTGTTTTCTTTTGACAGATCTTATGAACGGCGGGCAGTTTTCTAGTGACGAGTATTTAGTGGTGACAGACCCTGAGGGCATGACCATGTCCCAGCAACAGTACCGAGAACCTCCCCCCTACCCGGGGCACTCCAAACAACTGCAAAATACACCAGGTAACGACCTTTATTTCAGAGGAATTTACAGTAATTTTATTGATCCATTGTCTCTTTTGTTCTCTCTCTCTCAACCATGTCAACATTATGACATAAATTGTTTGTATCATGATAATTTAAAGGAGAAAAAAAGGATTTCTATTTCAAAAAAAGGTAAAAATTTTGTTTGGAAGAATACTTTAACTTTATGCATGCACAGCAGAAAGCAGGATTTTATTTATGATTTATTTCCCATTTTCTCCACAGGTTTAAGACAGAGTTTTTCAGGAAGCGAGACAAGCACAGACGTCTCTGTGTCCTCCACAGAAAATTTATCCACATGTATGAGACAAGAACCCCAGGGGGAAGAAAACCAGTCCACAACTGGTTACCCCTCCCACTTAGACTACTCCAGCAGTGATGCTGGGTACAGTATCCTAGCTCGTCTGGGCATGCCCACGACGGCTCTAGAAATGAAAACATCCACCGTTTCACAGCCTTATTACCAAATGGCTGGACACTGTGTGCCACATCCGACGGATAATTATGGATATTTAAACAATCCGTGTTGTGGGTCTTCTTTTTCATGGCATCCGCACCAAGTGTCAAATTCTTGTGTTTCCATGACAAAAACCACGGATCAGTTAACCTCCACTAACGGACAACAGTGGGCCGTGGAGCAGTTACAGGCCCCGTACTTCACACAACTCCCCCCTCCCCCGGAATATCCGGGTTTCAGTGTCGATAAAAATGAACACTTGAGACGGTCCTATGAGACCATGGAGCGCAGTGACCCTGCAGATATGTCTGTATGTAAGTCACAACCGGACCTGACGAGGTACTGGGAGGCCCATAGTAAAATGATGGAACAGGAGCACATACAGCGGGAGGATCAAAGGTTTGTACCAAAATCTGGGGTGGGTCTTATAGATGAACTCAATTTAAACAGCATTTTGATCATAGAAATGATAACATTGTTATTGTATGTTTTTGTAAGATTTATCATGTTTATGTAATCTGTGTAATAGCATATGGGAAAATAGAGAATGCTGATGCAAAACAACTTAAGCACATGCAGGGAAAATGCATAAACACAAATGTTTACGTCATTGAATTAAGAGTTATGCAGAAAAGACATGAGAAAACAGAAGTATTTTAAAGTAAGATTTCTAATTTTTTTCTTGCAGTACACCAACATCTTCCATCCGATATGAGGAAATAGACCCCCTGACTGCTCGCGCCAATAAAATGATTGACATGTTAACAGAGGAAAACAGAAAACTTAGAGATGAACTCACTGTTTATAATAGAAAAGTCTCCAGACTTCAAAAGTTTGAATTTGAAATTCAGAAAGTGCATGAGGCCTACGAATCTCTGGTGAAATCCTCGCAAAAACGGGAGAAGTTGGAGGCCATCATGAAGAAGAAACTGAAGGAAGAGTTGACAAAGCTTCAGGCCACAAACAAACAGTTACAAGGTAAAGTCTTATACAGGGTGGACTCAGTTCTGAAAGAAAGAGTGTACTCAGTTTGCTAGAATTATGGTGTACTCAGTTCTTCTAGATATGGTGTACTCAGTTTTGCTTGATCTGGTATTCTCAGTTCTCCTAGATATGGTGTACTCATTTATGCTAGAAAAATGGTATGCTCAGCAGTGCTAGAAAATATGGTGTACTCAGTTTCTCTAGATTGATGTACTATGTTAAGCTGGATATGGCTACCTATTGATCTACTGTGGCAGATTTCCAATATTTTAAAAAAGTAAAAAAAAAAAATCTATTGCAACATGCCCTTATTGCATACTTGCTCAGGGTAAATGAATTTAAAATTTAATTATAAACTGAGACCCACTTCAAAGAAGAAGCACCCTGACTTCCTATCTGTGAATGATATAAAGGCCAGAACCATATTTTTAAAATGACAATTACCTATAAACAAAAGATATGGAGTGGTGAAATATTTACAATTGATATGGCTTGTTGTCAAGTTTTGGGGTGTAATTGCGCACTCTGTATTCCGTCAGGATTAAGGCTTTTGTCAGTTAGCCAAGGCTTTAAGCATGCGATTATCAGCTCAGAAATCTCTCTTAATCTCCAATGTCTATTGGCCCCAACCCAAACCATTGTATCGGTGTGAAATTTTATCTGCCTGTTCATATAATGGCCAAAATTCCTTTGTAGACTGTTTACAGTCAAGAATACAAAAGGCACAAAATATGATTCATAAAATGTCCTTTGAATTGTATAAATTATTTAAAAATCGTGTGGGAGAACAAATTGTAATTTATGAAATTTTCATGAGCTGTGTTTAAAAATAAAAACATGCAGGTAATTGTCATTTACATTAGCATGACACTTTCCCATGATTATTCCATTCTCATTAACTATGAAAATTAATCATGTTTACATTGAAGTATGTCATATTTATTTACAAATTATTTTAATTCTGATGAAATCTACATAGCACTTTAATATAATATAAGAGGCATATTTAACTTAGATACTTGTAATAATTAAAGACTAATGAGGTTATATTACTTTTTTTTACAGAACAAGTTGACCGCTCCGCTGCAGAATGCGTAGAGGATGGAGAGCATGTTTCAGATTCTGAGAGAAGTCGAAAGTTTGCTGCTTTAGTGGCACAAAGTGAGTTACCTCCCTTTACAGATTCATAATTGCACTCAGAACATGAATACCAGTCAAATATTTGGTTTTTTTTTTAAAAGTTAAAGCATAGTTAAAATCTCATAATGTGATCTCTTATAATATGGACAAATAAGAGGATTGGATTTTAGAGCACAATTGTATTTATTCAATAATTGAATTTCAATTTCAGACAAGGAGTTACTGTCCAATAAGGAGAGATTAGAACTGGACGTGGCTTCGCTGCGGACATCACTACAGGAACAGCAGTCCAAGATGGACATACTGGACAACGCGCTGACCAACGCTCAGGGCAACGTAGTCAGACTAGAAGATGAGGTAATTAACGATACAGCTAATTAAACCCATCACAAGGTTTTGATTCGGAAATGAAGAATTTAATTAAATACATGTATATGTAAAATTAAATGAAAATTCAATGTATAAACAGATGAATTAAGGGTTATCTTCCTTTCCTTTGCAGTGTTGTAAGAAGCAGGTTCAAATGGAGAGACTAGAGAAACTCCAGAAATCCTTCTCCTGTTTAAAAGCTGCGTGTGAAAAACGTGAACAGTTCGAAAAACAAATGCGGACTCAATTAGAAAAGGAGGTGGCAAATCTGAAATCCAAGCAAAAAGACAGTGGTTCTGTATCTAAATCAGACAGCACCGCGTCGCAGGTGGAGGTCACAAATCTTCATTCATTACAGACGCTTCTCAACGAGAAAGAATCGAAGATTCTGAAACTAGAAACGGAAGTGATTAAGTGGCAGCAGAAATATTTGGAGGAAAGTGCCTTAAGACAATTCTCCATTCAGAACGGACTCTCTGTTGATTTGTTAGACTCTGAGAATTTAACAGATGAGAAGATTGAGAAGTTGACACAACTGGAGGAAGTGATTAATGCCAGACAGCAAGTGGAGGAGCTGGAAGCAAAGTAAGTTATAAAGTAAACAATGTAGGGGGAAAAGATTTTTGTTTTTGATAAAAAATCATTTTTGAAAAATTTTAGGAAATTAAAAAAAAAGTAGACGGAAAGGAAAAAAAATTTGACATTTTAGTTATAAAGTTTGTTTTTAATATTTTTTAGGGTCAAAAGTTTACAGACAGAGCTAGCGGAGAAAGACGCTATGATTCGGGTGTTCCAGAGACCTGGTCCGATGACACGGAGCAGCAGCGTACACACCCTGTCTGGGGCCTCATCCTCCCTCCTGTCCCCCCGGCCTTACCACCACACAACGTGTTCACTGACCCGCAAAGGAACCCTGCCCACCATCCGCCATGTCAAATCAGGTCAGTAGGTCAAAAGGTCATCATAAAGATCATGACAGAAAGAAATAAGTGTGGTTGACTTGCATTAAATTTTATTGCATGACACAAATTTTGAGACAAAAATTTAATAAATATTAATTTTTTTTTCTTTTTAGGTAGCTCAAGCACTTTAGAAACTAGTCGAGCCTTCTCTCTAGACGAAGATTTGGCATCCAACATCCAGCATTTAACAACAGAGGTAAGCAGTTATGTCTCGTCAGTCTGAGAACCATAAATCTCTCCTGTAATTGTCACTATTTCTTATTTTCACATTAACGCTGATTGAAAAAGTGAATAAATGAAGTAAATGGTCGGCCGGATAACAGCCATGTTACGTAACGGCATATCTAATTTTTATGTTTCGTTTTTTTTTCTTCTTCAGAGTAAAGATTCTAATACATCTTCAGAGGATGACTCAGAGAAAATATGGCAAGTTTAATTGCCTCCCTCCACATGAAAAACGTCTTTAATGGATGAGTAAAATTACCTCCCTCCACAAGATCTGACTGACAAACTATGCAGGAGACAAACAGAAACAATGAACTATATTAGGATTGAAAGCTGTGTTTAATACAGTAGGGTGGGTGGAATTTAGTGCAGGACATTCAAGTCTTGTCATTGAACCTTTCGCAATTTTAATGTTCTGAACTTTTGCATTTTTTTTGCATATTTTCGATTTTTGATAATGCAAGGAAAGCAAAGTTTTTAGCAGCATTTTTGCAATGATCTTGAAGTTGCATTTTTTTAATGCAAGAACATGAAGATCTGAATTTGTTAAAGCTTTTAATACAGTGTATTAATCTGAGTCACCCAAATGTTTTAATTTTGGTGAGAATATATAATTTTTTGGTTTCGTTTTCATATTAGTTCTTATTCGTTAATTCTCTGCATCTTGTTTTCATGAATAATGTCAGCATTTGAGATTGAATATTACTTGTATGAGGTATAAATATGTGCAATATAGCTCATCTTGTGTAATATAAGGTGCTTTTCCATAGTTGTGAATTTTCATCGTGAGCCAAAATTGTATCATATTGTGAAGATATCATGTATCAAAATGTTGTCAGATCGAAATATTTCATTTTTATTGCAAAATGTGTCATTGTAAAAACCATTTTTTGATTACATGATAACAAGGTATTTTGTAACCACTGCCGTCAGAATTTATCTGATACAGACATTGATAAATTCGTAGAGATGCCTTCGTAAACTTATCTCCGATTTTTGCTGGAGTGTATTTATATGTGACTATATTTACATGTACTAACATCCATGACGATGTTTACGCCTGTTGAATGGTTCGTACCAATATTAAGATTCCAATGTTTTTGTATTGATGACATTTTATTTGTGTGAGAATGTATACTGTTAATTTATTTGGGAATGTGAGCCGTTATATTTTTTATGTGTGAGTATTTTTCCATCCATGTGCCAAGGTAAATCAGCTGGTCTGTGATTCTTAACACGATGTAAAATGTGTGGATCATTTGATGATACTGACGATGATCATAATGATGATGATGATAATGTAATAAAAATATAAAATCACAAACTTGTGTGTGTCTTGATTTGAGGACAGAAGCAGATACTCAGTATATGTATCACATTTTCAATTCTATACAATAATTGCTGTTTTTGCGGTCAGTACGATAATATATAGCCACCCAAGCAGTACAATATTCACTCTGCCTGAAGGACTTTGTCAGGTGGTCTATGATAGCTAAATAAAGCTTGAAAATTTTTTTGAACTAGACGGAGATTTAAATATATTTCTTTTAACATCCATGTGTTCCATTCAAGCAGAAAAAAATAAGATGCAAATTTCTCACCAAAAAGTGGCAGATCTTTTTCTTGTGGAGCTAGCTGCAGGTCTGTAGCTCTCTGGTTGAAAAGTTAGGATAGTCAAACCAAACTCTGGTTTGTCTATCTGCCTTTTCTGTTTTTAGGTCACCTATTGCTATCCGTTTTCGTCCATCGTCGTGCGTCCTGTGTTAACATTTGAACATTTTCAGCTTCTTCTCTGAAACCACTCAACCAATTTCCACCAAATTTGGTATACAGCATCAATGGGTGAAGGGGAAGAAAAATTGTGAATTTTATGGTCCCCGCCCCCCTGGGGCCTGAGGGGTGGGGCCAAAACCACTAAAATTATTGCTATCTTTGAAAAACTTCTTTACTCCTGGACATCAAGCAGGCAAACTGTTGGCATGAATGTAATGAACATTGAGTCCTCTACCAAAATTGTGAAATTCATGGCCCCAGGGTCAGGGGTTCTAGTGCTAGAGCGGGGCTATATAGATTATATAGTGAAAATGCATGATTTCTTTGAAAATCTTCTTCTCTGCTCCTGGGTATTTTAATAAACTAACTAAGTACATAGTTATGATAAGCAAGAGTGCTTCTTCCAAAATTGTGAATTTTATGACCCCAGGGTCAGGGGTTCTGGTGTTAGGGCGGGGCTCTATTGATCATATAGTGAAAATGCATTTATTCTTTGAAAATCTTCTTCTCTGCTCCTGGGTATTAAATAAACTAACTAAGTACATAGTTATGATAAGCAAGAGTGCCTCTTCCGCATTTGTGAATTTTATGGCCCCAGGGTCATGGGTTCTGGTGTTAGGGTGGGGCCCTATTGATTATATAGTGAAAATGCATTTATTCTTTGAAAATCTTCTTCTCTGCTCCTGGGTATAAAATAAACTAACCAAGTACATAGTTATGATGAGCAAGAGTGCCTCTTCCAAAATTGTGAATTTTATGGCCCCAGGGTCAGGGGTTCTGGTGTTAGGGCAGAGCTCTATTGATCATATAGTGAAAATGCATTTATTCTTTGAAAATCTTCTTCTCTGCTCCTTAGTATTAAATAAACTTACCAAGTACATAGTTATAATGAGCAAGAGCGTCTCTTCCAAAATTGTATATTTATGGCCCCAGGGTCAGGGGTTCTGGTGTTAGGGCGGGACTCTATTGATCATATAGTGAAAATGCATTTATTCTTTGAAAATCTTCTTCACTGCTCCTGGGTATTAAATAAACTAACCAAGTACATAGTTATGATGAGCAAGAGTGCCTCTTCCAAAACTGTGAATTTTGTGGCACTAGGGTCATGGTTTCTGGTTTTAGGACGGAGCTCTATTGATCATGTAGTGAAAATGCATTAATTCTTTGAAAATCTTCTCCTCTGCTCCTGAGTATCAAATAAACTAACTAAATACATAGTTATGAGAAGCAAGAGTGCCTCTTCCAAAATTGTGAATTTTATGACCCCAGGGTCAGGGGTTCTGGTGCTAGGGCGGGGCTCTATTGGTTATATAGTGAAAATGCATTCTTTGAAAACTCCTGGGTTTAATGACAATGATCCAAGTATATATATTTATGATGAAGAAAGGTGCATCTCGCAAAATGTTTTTTTCTTATGCCCCCTACCTGGGCCGGGTGTGTGTGTGTGGGGGGGGGGGGGGA
>PRKT01000086.1:1111497-1156413 GCA_003671525.1 Saccostrea glomerata | reverse complement strand
CCCCCCCCCCCCCCCCCCCCTCTGACGGGGTTGATCCACTTGGAATTAAAAAAAAAATTCCTGTAAATAATTCAAGTGCTGTAGCATGAAACATATGGAAATAACGAAAAGTATTCAAGATCAAAAGTCAATAAAACAATACAAAATAGGAGCAGAGCAGACCGACCTCCAAAACATCAGAGGTGGGATCAGGTGCCATGGAGGCGTGAGCATCCCCTGCTGACCAGTCACACCCACCATGTGCTCCTTGTCATGATCAGGAATTAACGGAAAAAATCCGTCATCAATTCAGTGTATAAATAATGAACTAACAATTAGTATGAAAAACGTCACTCAGCATGGAAAAAACAGGAAAGCGGACCACACTAATTTTATTATACCCCCGCTTGAAAAGCGGGAGGGTATATAGTAATCGTTAATTCTGTACGTCCGTCCGTCTGTTACGCTTTGGGGTACCCATCTCTTATCCGCAACTCCTCTCATACCACTGAATGAAATTTGATGAAACTTTCACAGAATCTTTATTACATATTGTCATTGTGCACCATCTTTTTTACTTTTTGATCCGACAGATATTTTGGGTTTCCCGGCCACAGGAAAAGATGGACTTTTTCACCAGTTATAACCATATGGGAGGCGGGGGTATCATTTAGTGAGCTCATCGCTCACAGTACCTCTAGTTTATTTCCTACTGCTTTTGCTGTTAGTGCAATTCTCTGTTACCCTTGGACTTTCAGTAAGGCGTGGCATTCTCGACGTTACACAGTTAACGTCTTAAATTTACACAGCTTTCATTCACTGTTGAACTATACATGGGATAAAAATTCGGGCTAATGCCAATGAGTGTAGAAAAAAAAACAAATATCAGTGTCTCTAACGGCAAAGAGGTTGGGCTTACACTGTAGGTCGTCTCATCGTTGTCAGCAACACTATAAAGTTTTTGATGTTATTAATTTCTTGACCAATGAGAATGTATTCACCATTTGACAGACGCTAACTACGTAGCGCCGAGAATGCCTTGCCCTACTGAAAGTCCAAGGTTAACTGAAAATTGTACAAATACATGAATTTCTTGAAAAAAAATTATTTACTAGCTATTCTAGATTTTAAACAATCTTTCCATAAAACACCCTTGGTTGATTCGAGTTAATTGAAAAGAAGAGCAACTGTCTTTTTTCTTTAGAAAGGGAAACATGTGATTGAAAGATACTGGTCATTTATAAGATCAGCAGAACTTGGAGTATAATCAAGATATTACAATTGTGTCAGTATGTATATTATATTCAGGTTTGTTTAAATCATTTCCGAAAGTTATACATTTTCTCCAAGTAAAGTGCCAAATTACAACAATTTATAGATCAGGTTTGATTAATTGTGTGTCATACGTATATATATTGTCTGTAACAGCTGTATAATCTAACTTCCCAGGGGATCTCACTTCTTGAAAATTAAACAGAAAACCCATTTCTAGATTAGCACTTTTTCATCAAGCAAACCATTCTCCAGAGGCTGTTTATTTCGGGAATTGATTACGCAGTAATTTCTGAAAAAGAACGTAGATCTCCCTGGAATTCAAACTCTTATGTATTGTCTTCATTATATTAAAATAATTGTTTTTCTTTAATGAAAAATGTTTCCTCAAAACGCGTCATTATCTGACCAAAAGTATAGCATGAAGGAAACATAAGAGGGTTGGGTGGTTGTGACCATTTTTAGACTGATTTGGTCTCCTTTCGAAGAAGAGCTCCACATAAAGATATAAAAGAATGATCATGTATGAAAGTTCTCTTTGCCAAATGATAGTCAGTGGCGGATTTAAGGGGGGGCGCACCCGGCGCGCGCCCCCCCTAAAATTGTCAAAGTTAGCGTAAATCAAATATGTCTACTTGGTAGACCTCATTTTCACCCTTCAAAATCTCTAGAATCCAGGAGCTTCCGGGGGCTTCGCCCCCTGGACCCCCACCAGGGCTTTGATAGACCTCATTTTAACCCTTCAAAATCTCTAGAATCCAGGAGCTTCCGGGGGCTTCGCCCCCTGGGCCCCCACCAGGGCTTTGCCCTGGACCCACTGGGGGCCTCAAGGCGGCCCCCAGACCCCTTGCCTAATTTTGGCGCCCCCCCTAACTCCAAATCCTGGATCCGCGCCTGATAGTTGTCAGCTTAAGATATCATATCTGAGAAAATTAAATGCATAATGGTTAATTTGTTGACTCCCCAGCCTCCTTAAGAGAAAAAGTGGACAGCGTACTTGAGAGAACAGTTTTGTTTAATTAGTCTTCCGTCTTTTACCTGTTATACTGAGTAATGACCAGAGGAGCTTGTGTGTCAGGTAAATTTATTGTCTTCCAATTTTCTGTGTGTCTATCTGTCTGTCCGTATGTTCGTCTATAATTTTATTTTTTTCATTTTTCATTATGCTTCATGTACATAGGTCATTTGCAGATCTCCACCGGCCAGTGGTGGCTTCTCCATATGAGTTAAAAATTCTCGAGAGGGACGTTAAACAACAAGCAAAAGTTATAGGTTAAAATAAATTTGAAATTCTTTCAAAACGATGTTAAATTCATCCCCACACAGTTCTGTACTAGTTTCAAGAACAACTTTTCAATGTTTTGTATTTATTCACCCTTTTTTCTATAAAAAAAAAATCATACTCACAATTAAACAAAACCATTCTCATCTCATGAAAAAACTTCTACACATGACCACAAAATATTGTAACACGTACTGAACAATACAAATTATAAGTCAACGTAAGAAAGATTTTTAAGAAGAAAAAAGCAGCAGTAAGTGGTTTAATAAACTTTTCCCAACACCAGCCGTTGGCAAAAATCCCCAATAAAAATAGATCAGTGTTGTTGATTGATATAAATTTGATATTCCTGACGTTATATTGGTGTGAACCTATCATCCCCAGACAAAATTATTGCAGGCAGTGGCTCGTGCCTGTTCATATCTGTTGATAAATGATGTCCAGCCACTGCCACAAAGTTCCAAATTGACCATCGATTTTCCTGTCCATAAAAATAATTGCTTTGCTAGTTATAGATTTCAAATTCAAGATAAGTCATCAACATTTTTAATCACGTTTGAATCAAAATTTTATGTGCATTTCAATAGATGTATCTTTTTATTTTTTATTTTTCATTTAAAATTGTTATCGTAAACTTCATAAATGAAGAACTGCAAAGTGTAAAACTAAATATTTCACATGTTTTACACGGTCAGGAATAAGCAAACATATTACTTCTTATCCTCAAACCAAAAATGAGTTTTAACATAAGGAAAAAGTCCACCCTCTCCCATATATAGCCATATGTATTGGAACGTTTGTGCTGGAATAGCAATGGAAGGGAAAAATGAAAGAGAGAGAGAGAATCAGTTGTCAAATATCTTTTAAGCTGCATTTCCGATCTATCCGTTTTCTTGGCCAACAGTCATGCAATCATTTGCATATGATCATAAGTGAATAAAACCATTAAACAAACAAATTAATAAATGTCCCATAACTACGACAGAGAGAATGAAGTGTAACACAAAAACTTATAAATGTATAAACTATTTTATGAGCGTGTTTATTTTAGGACAACGCGGGTCTAAGTATTAGACGTGTGCGGAAATAGAACTTTTTCTGTCTTTCCATTTTATAAACTGCACAACTCTAACACAATTGAAAGACGTGATAAAGAAAGACATTTTATAAGGACTTTCAAACCTAAATTAAATAGTTTAATGTAAAAGAATTGTTTCTTTACATGTAAATTATGTTACTGAGTCACATTTATTGCTTTGTTATTGTATGCTTTGTTAATGCATTGTTCTGCGAAAGTACGGGAAAAATATGACGTCAATCAAAGACTTGTTAACGTTAAGTTATTATGACGTCATAATAGACGTTACCATGAGTATTGTAAAACATCATGAAGAAGAAATGAAAGCGCTTATGTTTTACTCGTTCTCTGTGTTTTTTATTTATTTAAAATAATTTTCATATATATATATATATATATATATATATATACGTCGGCAGAATGATCAAGAAATCAAATCATCTAACTTAAAAAAAAAAACAAATAGAAATGGAAACATATATAGGAATTCACTGTAACCCCTATATTTATAAAGCAAAGACTGAACATTTGTACATATTTATAAGGTAAAGACTTATTTAATTTAGAGCAAAGACTGTACATTTGTACATATTTGTAAGGTAAAGACTGTTATATTATGTAAATCAAAGACAGTTTATATTTGTAAATGATACTTCTTTTACAGTTGTAAATGCACAATAAAGAACGAAGGTTTTAATGAAGCAGTTGGAAGAATAATCAAGATTTGCCCTGTTTAGCATAAATACTGACTGGAACTTAAATCCGCTCCGCGTCGTACGTAGTGTTTGTACACGTACAATGTGTAAGATTAAATGAAAAAAAAACGATATTATAGTTTGCAGCTTACTGTAAAGTCTCGCGCTACGCTACGATCTTTTTCGTCAGATGCATCCAGCGTAAACAATTCACGTGATTGGTCAACTCAAATTATCAACATTGACACGGAAATGGTCTGTTGCACGAGCAACCAATCAGGGATAAGAAGAAATTCCAGTCGTAAAGCTTGCGGTTAGGAGGCGTGTACAATTTACATTGAGCGCAGCTGTCAACTAGATCGTGACGTAACGTGAAACTTTACAGTTAGCTGCAAACTATAATAACATGATTCTTTAAAATATAACAGAGCCTTTAATTAATGTTATGTTTTATTTTATGATGTTTGGGCAACTTCAAATGAAGTGCTTTTACTGAGTTCACAGTAACACGAAAAAAATTATACTTACCAGAGACATATAAAACCATATATAACAATATATGTCTCTGTACTTACCAATGTTGGAAATCGTAAAAAGTGAAATGTTTATTAATATGATTTGTTTTCCTTGTTATTGCATAAAATAAATTTATTTACCTTTTTTCTTCTCTTCTTTCTGTCGTTCACCACAATATCATAATTTCTGGTACGTGTTTATGGCCTGTTGGTTTTTGTTAACGGATTTTTTTTTTCAGTTACTGGTAATATTCATATCTGTGTATTAGTCGCTTTTGATGTTTTTGTTATGAGAGGACACCGGCAAAATAAT
Organism: Saccostrea glomerata; assembly: GCA_003671525.1. Classification (NCBI taxonomy): domain Eukaryota; kingdom Metazoa; phylum Mollusca; class Bivalvia; order Ostreida; family Ostreidae; genus Saccostrea; species Saccostrea glomerata. The sequence goes on along the minus strand of PRKT01000086.1, from coordinate 1,151,279 downwards.
TGAAGAAATTGATCCCAATTATTCATAACTGTATGCCCTTATCAGACATAAAATCAAATTAAGAGGAATTGTACACATTCTCTCTGGGTCACCGAGAACCAAGACCATTTACGATGTGATTATTTTCAGTAAATATAACGATTATACAATCTGATGGAAAACGTAACCCATCCTTTCTTCTTGAATAGAATTGCGCAGAATGTAGAAATATTGGAAAATTTACTAATCTTCCTTGTGTTTTTAAACAAAGACATTACGTAGTTGTACCAGGACGCAAAGACTGCATCTTTTTACCAACAAACACTGTATTTGCAAAAGCAAGCGCCCAGTTTATACATACACATGACATATGCAAAGATTATACAGTGTAGTAGAGCAGACTCTCCACCTTTCACAGCAAAGACTTTACACATTTGTAAATCAAAGCCTTTTCAAGTTTGCAGATTGTATAAAATTATACACCAAAGACTGTAAAATTTTGTAAAGGAAAGATTGTAAATATATATGTAGAGCAAAGATTGAACACAGTAAATTAAAAGACGTCTCAAGTTTGCAGAGCAAAATATGCAAAAATTTGATATATATGCAAAGATTATATAAAATTCATTGGCGGATCCAGAGGGGGGGTTCCGGGGGTTGGAACCCCCCCTTTATTTTTTGCCAAGTGGAGAGAGAGAGAGAGAGAGAGAGAGAGAGAGAGAGAGAGAGAGAGAGAGAGAGAGGATAATGAATATTTGTACGTCTAACTTAAGTATTGAATAGATAGATTCTCACACATTTAGTTTCCTCCATTCACCTTCACTATTACCTTTTTTATGAGAGAATTGTAGAAAATATTCTGCTTGTTTTTATATATCTTATATATGATATGTAACATGGATCAACTATCCCTTTGGTAATATGTAACATGCGATGTTTAATATGATATTCCCGCGATCTTTGGCCGTGTTGGCTATACATATATCGTTTTTGATCATATCTTTTGAAGGAACTAACATGTAACGCTTTGTTTTAAACCCCACCCGCACCCAACCCCTAAAAAAATTTCAAATTCTTAACGAGATTTCTTTGTACTCTTCGAAAATGCTGCAAATCCATTCAATTTCAAGGCTTCAGTAGTGTTTGAAATGTGTTGTTTTTTTCGGACTGGGGGTACCTTCTCAAAAAAAAAAAGCCCCCCCCCTTCTTTTTGCAAATATATACATAATATAGGCATTGGAAATTGGGGTTTACCTTTTGTTGGCTTAGCCCCCCTTTAAATTTACTTCCAACGCCTATCATATGCACAACGGTTACCTTAGATCTTTCCATACGTGAATGTGAATCTTCGCTTGAGAGTGTGTCGGGGGGGGGGGGGGGGGGGGTAGAGGGTCACAAGCTTGGAGCTTGGAACCCTCCCTTTCAAAAATTGCTGGATCCGCCCCTGAAATTTTAAATAAAAGACTGTAAAATTTTGTAAAAGCAAAAATTGTAAAAATGTGTAAAGCAAAGACTGAAAATAGATTGTATATAAATCTTTGGGATTTTTTTAATACAGACTAAACATATTTTTTTTCATTTGTCAATTGAAGAACAAATGGAAGAAGAAATTCTAGTTTTGCTTCGGTTGGAATGTTTCCTGCTGATCTCAGACATGCTCGTGAGTAGTGTTGGTAAACATAAGATTAAACTTGAGGTACTGTGAGCAATGAGCTCACTAAATAAATCCTCCTCCTCCCAAGTGCATATAATTGCAGTGTCCATGTTTTGCTATGGAAAACCCAAGAGATGTGTAAAAAAGTACAAGTAAAATAGGAGGTGCACAATGGCATTATGTAATAAAGATTCTGTGAACGCCTCATCAAATTTCATTCAGTGGTATCAGAGGAGTTGCGCATAAGAGATGGATACCCCAAAAGCTTAACAGACGGACGGACATCCCGATTACCCTCCCACTTTACAAGCAGGGAATATAATAAAATCAACAAGAGGCCCAGGGGCCACAGCGCTCACCTGAGCACACCGGCTAGGAAAAAGCAAATATCAGATCAGAAATGAAAGTTTACTGAGTTTGGAGGGGGGGGGGGGCTTAAATCTTAACCCCCCAGGGGGTCATGATTTGAACAAATTTGAATCTACACTACCTGAGAATGATTTCATATAAATATCACTAATCATGGCTTTGAAGTACTTGAGAAGGAGATTTTAAAAGATTTCCCTATATATTCTTATGAAAAACTTTGATCAACCATTTTGGCCCCTACCTTCCCCCGGGGGTCATGATTTTAACAAATTTGAATCTACACTACCTGAGATGATTCCACATTAGTTTCATCTTTCCTGGCCCAGTGGTTCTTGAGGGAGAAGATTTTTAAAGAATTTTCCTATATATTCTTATGTAAAACTTTTAATGGCCATTATGGCCCCATCCTAGCCTCGGGGGTCATGATTTGAACAAATTTGAATCTACACTACCTGAGAATGAGTTCACATGAGTTCTATCTTTCCTGTCTTAATGGTTCTTTAGAAGAAGATTTTTAAAGAATTTTCCTATATATTCCTATGAAAAACTTTGATCGGCCATTTTGACCACACCCTACCCCCGGGGGTCATGATTTGAACAAACTTGAATCTACACTACCTGAGGATGATTCCACTTGAGTTTCATCTTTCCTGGTACAGTGGTTCTTGAGAAGAAGATTTTTAAAGAATTTTCCTATATATTCCTATGTAAAACTTTGATCGGCCGTTTTGACCCCACCCTATCCCCGGGGGTCATGATTTAAAAAACTTGAATCTATACTAGTTAACTGAGGATGATTTCACATGAGTTTTATCTTTCCTGTCTCAATGGTTCTTGAAAAGAAGATTTTAAAAGAATTTTCCTATATATTCCTATGTAAAACTTTGATCGGCCAATTTGACCACACCCTACCCCCGGGGGTCATGATTTGAACAAACTTGAATCTACACTACCTGAGGATGATTCCACATGAGTTTCATCTTTCCTGGCCCAGTGGTTATTGAGAAGGATTTTTTTTTTAAAATGCCATTAATTTTTCTCAAATCATAATTATCTCCCCTTGGAAAAGGGCGTGGCCCTTCATTTGAACAAACTTGAATCCCCTGTACCCAAGGATACTGTGTCCTAAGTTTGGTTGAAATTTGCTCAGTGATTTTTGAGAAGAAGATGAAAATGTGAAAAGTTTACAACGACAACGACAACAACGACAGACAACGGACAAATTTTGATCAGAAAAGCTCACTTGAGCCTTCGGCTCAGGTGAACTAAAAATTGAAAAAAAAAATTATATATTTATCTTAAAGATTTGACAGAACTGTTGATAAATTTCATATTGTCGTATACAGTATATGTTATGATATTGGGTGACCTCAGATGAATTGTTTTAGTTCATTAAACCGACTGTCTCTCTGAAACAAGTCTATTTCAAGTTTCATTCAAAAATCCTGTTAATCCAATTGTGTTCAGTCTTGCGGACTGTTTTATGGTTACAAAAACAATTACTTCACCGACTCTGATGTCAGAGTTCCTGTATATCAGTGTTAGGTACTTCCATCATATTGTGCAATCCTTTATTTAGTTTCCTTGTCTATAGAGGCATACTATAAAACTGGGATTGACCCCTTAGCTTAGCATGGCCATGTGAAAATAATTTTTGGGCCTCAGTTTTGGCCTGTGCTCAAAGTATTGCTTTTGATATTTAAAATAATATAATATATGCTAGCAAATTTTTTAATTTTTTTATTTATTGTTAAAACCATATAATCAATCCACTTTCGAAATAAAGAATGTTTAGCCAGGTTTTTTAAAAAAAATCATTGTAATATTTTGATTATTTTCACATTGACGTACAGGTGACTCTCGACGACTCGAACTCTGTTCTCTCGAAGTTCTCCATCTCTCAAAGTAAATCTCTTGTCCTTTTTTTCTCTGTATAACTTAATTTTGCTCTGATCAGATCAATCAAATCCTGATTACTAGATAGCCTAGATAACTTGGCGGACATGTGTATTGTTATTTTACATAAATTGGCCTTTAAATCTGGCATTTACTATTTTCTTTATCCAGCGATTTGTTTTATCTTATTATCTGTATTACAGCTGTTTATTGCCTAATTAATAATCAATTTATCACATATTGCCGGAATATACAAAACCCACTACGAATGATATAAAACTGAATCAATATTCAAATCCACACGAGCAGCTGTGAAATTGGGCGAAATTCCCAAGGCCAGTTTATAGATTTTAGATATCTCCGTGTTTTAAAATTTGTAAATAATTCAGCCTGCCAGTTTCACCATTCAATGTAGATTCTCTAACTGAATTGGGAATAATTATTAATTAATGAATATTGTATTTTGCCTCAGGAATATCTACGACGATTGCCAACAATTTTTTATACAATGCTATAATGTAATTAATGTAATGAGGCAATATAAAAGTTAAAGAATCTTTTACAGACAAAATATGTTACATCGATATAACATTTATAAAATGATGCACATACAAAGATAAATATTTATCTTAAAGCTTTGGTGAATGTCATATGGTGTTACCGTTTATTTCAAACAAATAATCAAATAATAAATCAGAACAAATAAAAAACAGTTATATTTCTTGTTAAATAGTTACATTGTTATCACAATAAACTTTTATATTGTGCATTTATTATATTATGGTGATATATTCAACATATAATTTAATAGTTAAATCTAATCAATATATCAAATAATGATTTATATTTAATATAAATCAGTCTGAACTTTTGTAAGTAATTCAAGATGTAGTAAAAATCAAACGATAGATACAGGACAATTAGTCAACATATACTTAACAGCTGTGCCGTCAGTGGAATAAAGTTCACCATATTGTACCTCTGCCCCAGCCAATGTGACATTGTGAACATGTGATCGCAAAACTTGCATCAAAATAGAATACTATTAATTTGATACTTGTGGCTCAAAATGTTATACGTAGTTTTTCCTACAGGAATTGCAATTCTTGTATTTTTTCCCATTCTGTTCATATTAAATGTAAAATCATTTTGATAACACGCAAATGCCTTATGGCCATGATTTCCGAATATAAACTCTTTTCAAAAATGAATTTCATTAGCAAATGTGTGTGACAATCCCATAGTGTAAGCTACGAAGATTCTTAAACAATGCGTGTCAATATGAACGTACTCTTTCTTTTATCGTCTAAATCTATTTCTCTCTTATTTTCACGATAAAATGTTTTCCTCAAAACAGTAATTGACTTTTCTTGTTGAAGCATTTTTCCGTGCCCACAAAATACTGTAAACAATAAACGTCTTCAAAATTGATCTCGCTGCAAAAAAATAAATACCTGAATCAATTTTATAGTATAATAATTATATTGTCATATAACATTGCATTACTAGTTTAGATTTAATTAATGCAGTTTCAGAAAATGTTATTGCCAAAATTGTCAATTATTCATAAGACGAAGCCTTGGAAATCGTGCATTCGATCTAGAGACTATAATTTTCTCCCAACTGCACCTCCATTATTCAAATCTTCAATTAAAAGAAAGAAAAGTAAACAGGTCAATGTAATTTCAGAGGAGAATATCTCACGATTCCGTGATAGACGAGGAGTGAGTTATTGGATATTTCCTGTACTATAAGGGTGATCTAGATGTCCTAGTTCGATTATATCTATAGCTTTGACACGGCGATACGTTTATATCGCGATCGGGGAAGACTCTTTATGGACTAAATTTTCTCAATATCAATAAGCAAATTATGATATAATGTCACTTTAAACTTTACACAAATTGGATAAAAAGTACGACAATGAAATTCACTTCATTATTAACACTTATAATGTAGTGAAATGTTCGTCGAGTGCATGTTTTCATATTATAAAGCAGTGAAGGGTATTTCAGGGATCATGTTTAAAACCATAGAGAAATGAAGTGGTACTAAGTTACAGATATAACAAAATGTTGAAATATTATTGTACATGAAGCTGTATTACAAGATGTAGTGATATTATGGTACTGGTTTTACAAGGTGTGGTGATATTATATTACCTGTATATTACAAAGTGTGGTGATATTATGTTACCTGTATATTACAAAGTGTGGTGATATTATGGTACCCGTATATTACAAGGTGTGGTGATGTTATGTTACCTGTATATTACAAGGTGTGGTGATGTTATGTTACCTGAATATTACAAGGTGTGGTGATATTAGGTTACCCGTATATTACAAGGTGTGGTGATATTATGGTAATGGTATATTTCAAGCAGTGGTAGTTTTACAGTTTGATTTTTAGAATTCTTTGTGTAATGATTTTCAAACACATGCGCATTTCGATTTCACTATTCTCTTACGATACATAAGAAGAGTATACCATGTGTGCATTGTAACAGGCTGTGTTGTTTTATTTGATGAAAAAAGTATCTATCAAATGACAATCTACCGTAATATCACAGGGCTCTTTGACTGGCAAAGGATAAATTTTATGTTCGCAATATAATTAGTCACTTACCTGTGATATCGGAGTAGACTATATAGTTTCCTATCCTTTTGTCTGTCTGAACCTCTAGCTATGTCTGTCTACTCTACTATCTGCCCTAGTCCCCCTCTAAGTTTTTCAAACCTTTTTAGAAGCTTGCATATAGTTCTATCATGATGTTAGTTTTGAATTTACCGGGTGCTTTATATACAAAGAAAGTGGGCGCACTAGATGGGCATTCGGCAGGAATCATTGACACGAAACAATTCAGATTTAAATGTCCAAGCACCATGTAGTTCTAATGCTTAATATCTTATACATCTGATAGAAACTGCATGGGAATGGATTTCTGTCTTATGTTTAATTTGTTTATTTGTAAATAATTTTTTCAATTAAAAGGTGTCAAGAAAGATAAATTATCTAATATATAGTATGCTGGATACATCAGCTGTACATTTACATGTACACGTAATAGAATATAATAGAAGTCTAACACTAAATAATTTTTGTGCTCAGTTTTCAAATGCACTGAAAATATTGAATGTAACAGAACGATCGAAGTTGCTAGTTTTTTTTTTATATATTCAATATTTTTTCATCAGGTGTAACTTTGTAGTTACAAGTTCATGTATGTTTATTTTCATTTGAGAACGTTAGCACTATAAATGACAAAATGTAAAAGCATTGAAAAATAAAACAATTAATGTAAAATAATTTATAAAACATAATTTGCTACTTTATTCAAAGAGTATTTAAAATTCAAAAATTTCAAGCTCAAAGAAAAATAAAATAAAAGAAATCACTGTATTCGAACCTAAAATACTGCTTCGATATTGCTCGAATCCAGCGACAAACCAATGTAGCTACCGCGGAACACTAAACATAGCTCGAAGTCATTATTTAAAGCCAAAGCCCTATACATTTGGACTTTGTCAATTTTCTACTAGAAAATAAATGTAAAAAGTTTAGATTTTGGTATTTCTGGGTCGTCTCTCCATTTTTTAAACAACTGGAATAAATTTTACGGTTAAAAATACACTGATAACACATTTAAAATTCATGGAGAGAAGACCCAGAAACAATAAAATTAATGAAAAACGGCTATAAAAGAGTCGATTTTTGCATCATTTGACTCGTACGGCTATATTCAGGTGCATATTCAAATAAAATCAAAAATATTTTACCGAATATTTGCCCATTTCACATTTACCTACAACACAGTAATTGGCCAGGTTTTGAAAAAAATGTATAAATCAATAATATTTTTAAATTCTTTTATGAGCCACTATTCCTGCCGAATCGCCATCTAAAGCGCCCACTTTCTTTACATCATGACAATTTTGTATTTATTGCCATCCGAAAATTCAAAACTTAAAAAACATGACAGTTCGCATTCCATTCTAAATACTAGTAAATGGTATTGGACTTAATTACGCCGCTTTCTGGTACCGGACTTCAGCAATATTACCAGTACTTGTTAATATAATGTCCAATCCGTTTCCATTTCCTTTTCACTATATTTTTCAAATATTCAAACATTTTTATTCTTTTAAATTTTACAAAGTTACGATTAGAGTTTAATTGCTCGTATTCATAATAATCTCAGGGGCCAGAAACAAATGCTTGATTTCACGTGATCATTTTTGTATATTATAATGATTACGTAAAATCAAACAAAGTATGTTACCAGCCCCTGTGATGTAATACTATTGAAGTATCAAAAACATCTGTAATTTCGAATTCTCTGTACAGGAATGAGTTGTTTCGATCTGCGCAGAAACTTTGAAGACTTCACCGAGATACTTATAGGGAAGCAGTGAATTCAAAATTTACAGTTTGACAAGTATTGTAAATTCTGATTTAATTATTCTGTCACTCGGTAAATTCAAAATTTACAACATGAAAACACATTTTAATGTTCTTTCTCCACTGTCCAAATGTACATGTTTATTACCGGTATATGCGACATATGACTTTGTACGAGTGCATTCCAATAAAACTGAAATCTATTTTCAAGAGTTTGTAGATTAGGCCATCTATATAAAATAATGTTTGCTTGCCCTCTCCCGACTCAAGTAAAATTGTGTCAATACGTAGGGGGGGGGGTGTCTTTTTTCCAGAAAAATTCAACTTACAACGTATTTGTTGTCGGAATAAGAGGAGTTTAAAGAAAAAATATTGTGTCCTGAAATGTAAAAAGTAAAAAAAGAAGTGCCGAGTCGGGCCATTTCTAGTCAATCGGTTGGGAGAAGACAACCAAACATTTATTTAAGATGGTCTCTTACTCAACAGTTAAAAACATCAGTTTATTTTTTACAAGTCATTAAACCTTTTTTTTTATTTTTGGAATAGCTTCTAGTTATCTGAAGCACATACAAATACCTGTTTTATCACTGCCTGGAATCTTATCATGGGTGTTTTCTTTGAATTTGCCAAAGTGTCAAAATCTACACTTTATAAACATATTTTTGTTTGTGATCTATTATCTGTGGAACATTGAACCAAGTCTGTCCTCTCTCTCGTGTACGAAGCTTTTTTGAGGTACATACTGTTTTGTTCATGGATGGATTAAAATATCAAAGAGTATTATGAAATCGTGGCGTGAATGACGCTGAAACAAAACAATGTCTTTTGCCAATATGAAAAAAATAAAAGACTCGAGATTTTTTTTAATCAGATTAACCGACAGGTGAAGGTCTGTTTTTTCTAAAGTTGTTTTTCTTCTCAATTGTTGTTACGTTTTCTTATATTTTTTACACGTTCAACACCAGTTCACCTTACTAACTGTTATTAAGGATAAGTCCTACAGTCTTACTGTTCAAAGTGTAAAAAGCAAGTGTTTACAACAGATGTGTATAGATAAGATGATAAGAAAACATGATCTATTAGAAGTGTTATATCGGATTGTTTTTGCCCTTAAGTCCAGACTTAGGAATTTGATATATGGTCTTGTTTACTCTAACATCGTCTTTGGAAGGGAGAGCCTTTAGTTCCACTTTAAAGTAGCTTGATTAATCCGTGAATATATGATAAACATGAAAAAAATATCCATTGCAAACTTTCCATCATCATTTTTCAAATACAATACCGTTAAATATTAATGTTTCAAAAAAAGATAAGTTTCTACCAGTGGAGATATCACGGGGAAAAAAGAATTATTATTGAAGGCACAAAAAATGAATCGACAAAAGAGTTCGATCGTGATAGCCCATATATCGCAGCACATCACCTGGGAGGCGAAGATTACTGATGGAAGCTCGATCTTCATGCAGGAATCTGAATTTATGTCAGATTTATCTAAGATCTTTTTTATCTTAATTACCTAGGTTTAAGTTTAGATTTCCCAGCCCCTAGCCTACTTACTGTGTTGATATACATTATGCAACGAAGATTAAACATCCCAGGTCGTTATACGCTGAAACAACAGAGAGGGCTACAATGTCAGTATCTAGAGGTTTTCACCTGGAATTGAAGATTTCCGGAAAGTAACTAAAATAGATATTTTAACTCAAGTATCATTACGCTTTTATCATTCCGCAGTCGAACGGTCGCCCTATTGACGAATGGCGATACTTTTACTGAAAAATGTACATCAAGGTTATCTTTGACTTAACTTTATTTGATAAACACTCAGCAATATTTAAAAAAATAAAGTCGGTATATTCATACCTTTCTGTTTCACTACTTACATCTAAAAGTCACTGGTTTAAGTATATGTATAAAGATATATCCGATCATGAATATCATGTCTTTTTAAATATTCCATTTAGGAAAAAAATTAACCGGAATCGGCATATACAATGTATTCCAAAACAAGTTTAACTTCATAAAAAAAAAAATGGTGTTAAAATTACTATCCATTTTCCGATAATCCAATAGTCCTGGTCAAGGAAGGAGAAATGGAACCGTTGACTTTAGCACCTTCAGACGCACAAGAGCTCATATCAGTGATGGTTAGAACTATATCCGGTTTGAATTTGTCTTCTGTGTCTTCGGAAACTTTGGTAAGTTTATGTTTTGCAAATGTCACCTTTTCGTGTCTTGGACTTTGTGTCATTTCTTTCCAGGTTAACTTTTTGCCCTCTATCGGGGGCGGGGTGGGAGGGCGGTTTGATTTGGGTCGTTGGAACAGGTCGTTGGGGCATGTGTTGGCCCTTGGTCTCATAGGAAGGGTGAAATCAAGCTCAAATTCGTCCTCTATTTCATCCAGACTTAACTCTGAAGAGTCATCGTTTGTGATTTTGATGTCAGGAATAGTATTTTTGGAGTTTCGTCTTGTTTGTCTGTACTGAGACGCGTCCGAATGCGAACGCCTCCTGGAAAGGTCCGGCAGGGGAAGTAACTCCTTCTTCAAAGACGGCATAGCCGGATGTTCTTCCATTGTTTTAAATGTCACCAAAAAGTTTCACTTATAACTCCTATTTCCAGTTAAAATAAATATGAAACAAACAGATTCTCAGGAGGAAGTAAATAATCCATTAGACATCTTTAAAGAGACGCATTTAGCACCGCTGTCGTCTTCCAAACTTCATACACTAATACTAAACGGTCACGCCATTCGCAGTTCTTAAGTGGTTAAGCAAATATATTCCACAGTCTCCGCTCTCTGTCTACCCTTTAAGTGATTTCTATTACTCTCCAAGCTCGGAATTAACTGCTAGCTGGTTGAACGGTCTGATAATAGTTGAATGTTTAGCCGCGGGATTACGACGAACGATCGATCCCTAGTATACTTGTCGAGGTGCGAGCATTAGGACAAAAGTATGTTTTCGACAGAACCATCTGCTTTTAGCAAGTTTATTTTGTCTCTATATTTGTTGCCGTTTCACTCAATATCTACCGGGAAACAGGAAAAATATTTTTAAAATCTTTTATCAAAACGAAAAGGAAATTATTTCAATTTATTTTCAAAATTCACACCGGAAGAGAAAGTTTTATAGCTATTTACACGGAAGTAAATATTTTATGAAATAAATTCAGTTATATTCAGACTTTAAAATTCATTCTCTCTTGTTTCCTGTTATTTATATTTTTTACATAATGGATTTTGTTTTTCAAATGAACTCTACCCTCATATCTTTATATAATTTACACAGATTTTTATACACCCGTATTTCTTGTTTTGTACCTAATGAAGGACTAAAAAGTATTCTTCAGAAAATGGACTTGTCTCAATTTTTCTATTCAAATATCATTTGGGCGCCGGGTTTTCCCGAGTCAGTTTCCCCACCAACCTGTTAATGTCTTTCTGATCACTTTCCATTAACTTTGGTGTATCACTTTAGTAAATGCATCAAGTTTTTTCGCTAAATGATTTTCACGCGTCCTTCAACTTTTACAAGAAAGATGGATTGTCAAAGGAATATGCTCGCCAAGATTCCTGAACTTTTATTTATTTATTTTTCATTTTTTCTTCGAACAATCAGAAGTGTTAAATTACGAGTTTGTATCTTATTTTAAATATTTTTAATTTATTTTTATTTCTTTCAGTTCTTCACTATACGCTCCATACAAAGTCTATAGAACAACACAATAAAATAAACACAATATACTAGAAATACGGCCTTGAAATTTTTTAATTTTTCGCTCAAGTTATTTTCCCAGTCATAAACAGGTGGATTGACAATTAGAGGGTTGCAAAATTACGAACTTACAAGTACGGGAACTTAATGCACTTTAAATATTGAAGATTAAGCATTAAACTTAAATATCGACTTTTCCTTTTAAATTTTGCCTCAATCATGTGAGAGCACTCTACGAGATCTTTATCATGCAGTAAACGTATGGTCTATGAAGCGTTCGACAGCATTTAAAAAATAAATCTGTAAATCACTGCATTCGAGTTTTTTCACTTTCAAATGGCACAAGTCCATCTATTTGTATCATAAATACACGTGAGGCATATAAACGTGTCTAACTTTTACCTTACAATATAGTGTTTGCTTTGTTTGTTTTAATAACGCCCCTTTCAAGAATTTTTCAATCATATTGAGACGTCATCACTTGACGGTGCATGGAAGGCTGCAGATTTAGTCCTTTTCTCGTCACTCACAGTAGTGATTGAGGGATCTTTTCCTACAGGGACTTTAATATGCAACACTCAAGGGACCTCGGTTTATACGGTCTCATCCCAAGGATCGGTCTCGATCCGAGTCCCGCAGTGAATTCAACTCCCAACTCTGCAATTCTGCTGCAAACGCTTTAACCACTTGGCCACGCGTTCGCTTGACTCGCAACAGTAAATCAAAGATTAGTGATAAAGGCTCACGCGTGAGTCCTTTTAACTTTCATCCATATTTGATATATGATGAACAAGAGACAATCGTGCACGTGATGTTTTAGTATGTTACTGAGGGAATGGTGGTCAGACGGGGGGAACCATGTGATACACAGTTCTGGACCTTTTAGTCATGTAGTTAGTGACCAGAACAAATTTAAACAAAATCCCTTCTGTTCAGGGCCAAGGCACTGGCGACAGTACGTTAGAGGAATATAAAGCAGAAAGAAAAAAAAATTAAATTTAATCTGTGAACATATTACAAAAGGATGTTTTGTTCTTTAAGATATCTTTACGAGATGACCTTTTCCATCATTGAGCGCTTAGGTTTTCATGTACATTAATGTCTTTTTGCGCGTGAAAATGCAAAATAACCCCTACGCATAAAACCATGAAGTTTTATAGAATGTTTCACATCTATATTTGGGAGATTTAATCAATTTGTTTCCATTTCAAAGCAATTTGTCAAATTTTATAACTATACTTAATCAATGATTTTCAATCTGTATTTCTTAATCAGATTTTTTATAAAGAAATATTGCACCATAAATGATATTAAAACGTGTATAATACATTTAAGGAATTCAAACAGGACTTCTATTATTTTCTCATTCTCCCTTTTAATTCTGGCTGAAAAGTACATTCAGTCCCCTGCGCTAGTATATCACTTAACGCTTTATAACCAACCACGCCTTGCCAAAATGACAAATACTGGTAGATCGAGAAATAATGGTACGATCAGGGACGTATTTACTTGCATATTGATATCTATGTCCCTGATACAACTTTCTCTGTAATACAGACAATATCATATAAATATTGCATGTAGTTGAGTGTAACATTGAAAATTTTCATCCCAAGAAAACCGTTGTCAACCGAGGCGCAGCATCAATGTTACACTCAACTACATGCAATTTTTATTATAGTATACTGAATGTTTTATACAAATACATATAACAGTGAAGCGTGTGCGCATTAATTCTGCACAGTCGCTATTTTTTTGGAATATCACCCGTCGTCAAGCAATGTTGACTGTTGCTACGCTGGAGGGCGTGGCTTCATTATTCAGCGGGTAATAATGTATTTTAACAAATGTTTCTCGACCAATCAGATTCAACTAATTTACTTAAAGTATAGCTAGCATATTAGAATATTAATGTGTGTTTGAATTCCAGCATCATTCTTGACCATATCGAGTAACATGCCTCCGTAATAAATGTTAAAAAAATGTTGTCTGCTGCTATTCTAAAAAATATCTCAAATTACTATGATTCCTAGCTTTAGAGTATTCTGAGAGTTTGAATTTTTGTCAAAATGGCCGGCGGCTGTGATTATTGTGATTTTGTCCCCAGATGAACGAGCTAATGGCCGCCGATATGTTACTTCCTGACAGAGTGGCATGGAAGTCGTTACTGATGATTAATAAACACGACTCTGTCCCGGATGATACAATTGATCAGTGTACTTTGTATTGAACCATAGCATCTAATTGTAATTGAATGTCTGCATGAGCAATTGCATGCTGTAAAATAAACTCTCAGTTTGAATGTAGAAGATTCCATTTTCTTCCAGTGAATTCACTGAAATTCTGTCATCCACTGAATTTCTCAAAAAAGCATGAATTAAGGACGATCAAACAATGTCATAAAATTTTCAGACTACGGCGTCTGGTTATAGATTTTGGCTTTAACACTACGCCTATCAGGATTAGTATTGTTAAAGCAATACAGAAAAGTACAAACCGTGTCATCAGGGCATTATCAAGGGAATACGAGTACACTTTTTGCAAATCAGTGTCAATTTTTGCCAAGGGAGTGTTTTATGGCCGCTGTGATAAGAAGAATTGGAATTAAACCCAATGTTTAGTTACTAAAAATCACACTTCTCTGTCGGGGATAGTTTGAAGGCTCGTCAACCATTATCTTTATTTATGGCATTGAGTATTAGGTATTTTGTCATTTTCTCTATAAAACTGCTGCAGTGAAGCTATAAATTTGCATCAAACTTGCATGTACTAAAACTATTATTGTTCCAAAGAGATTTTTCTGTAGGAGAGTTCTGTCTAAATCCATAACAATTATGTCGACACTATGTGTATTGTGTAAGGTACTGTTTGCCTTTTCATTCTCTTTGAAAGATAGTAAGGGACAAGAAAACGATACCAATAAATTTGAAATGTTTATTTTAGGGCCAACGGTCTAGGTCATATATCGCGAGTCTTTAACAGTTTTGAGATAAGATTACTAACTAAAGTACTGTCTCAGTTTTCCTTTGGAGATGGAAGCAAATGAAATGCACCATGCACCCATTCATTTAGAATTTAATAATAGAAGATCTAAGTTAAAATTACGGTCAATCCATATTGATTGATTGTATGTTGTTTAACGTCTCTCTGGAGAATTTTTCACTCATATGGAGAAGCAATCACTTGCCGGTGGAGAGCTACAAAGTTCTGTCCTATACTCGGTACTTAGGGCCATTGAGCAGTGAGGGATCTTTTTCGTGCCAGCACCTACTTCGACACGGAACCTCGGTTTATACGGTCTCATCCGAAGAACTGGTCTCCCCGTCCCACTGTGGGGTTCGAACCCGCCGCGACGTAAACATCGACTCCTTACTTCGCGATTCTAGAGCAGATGCTTTTACCACTGCGCCACACGGGCGACTCAGTCCATAATGTTTTTATCTCATAATTGTAGCAGGGATGGAGGGTTAAGATAAGAATTTAAGCGTAATTATAAAGTAAACGTCTGGATATCTTCTAACAATTAATTAATATTAACAGAAACGTGGGACCGTTTAAAATCAGACTTACAACGGTGTGGGAATGAGGTACGTTACGGTCCAAAGGTCAAGAATAAAATTATTATAAGTACACTAAATCCCTAAAATGTTGTGGATAAAATGTGAACAGAAACAAACAATGATCATTCTCAAAAGATATAAATACATGTACAAAGCCCTGGAAACTAACTTAACTATAAAATTCACTTTTTATTCACAAAAAATTCATCTACGCTTAAAAGCGCGATCGTAAAAATACTTTCTGACATTAATTTTGCTTCAATAAAATTATTTATAGCAACAGATGTAACCAAAATTGGCAAAAATTGTTTCACGCTTATAATTAGCAAATGACTATCGGGCGAAAATGCGTAAACATTTGGTGATCAATTGTAATGTATAAAAAAGATATTTTAAAACACTATTTGACCTTTCCATTCCAATGCTTGCTAAGAAACCAGAAAAAATGTCAAAATTAACAATGATTTGATAACAGTGCTGTGATCACGAAAAGTAAAATATCATTTCAGTTTCAAACTTGCAATACCGTTCGTATGAAAGAAATGAATTGGGCCGGTATACATTGTATAATTGTATATATTGTACATTTATGAATCAGAAAATCAAACACAATGAAGAACAGCTTTAAACATCTAAATCCCACTTAGATACAATATAAATATTGCATGTAGTTGAGGGTAACATTGAAAATTTTCACACTAAGAAAACCATTGTCAACCGAGGCGAAGCCGAGATTGATAATGGTTTTTGAGGGGTGAAAATTTCAATGTTACCCTCAACTACATGCAGTATTTATTATATTATACTGAATGTTTTATACAAATACATATAACAGTGAACCGTGCACGCATTAATTCTGCACAGTCGCCTTTTTTTTTTTGAATATCACCCGTCGTCAAGCACTGTTGACTGTTGCTACGCTGGAGGGCGTGGCTTCATTATTCAGCGGGTAATAGTGTTTTTTAACAAATTTTTCTCCACCAATCAGATTCAACTAATTTACATGAAAGTATAATATATTAAAATGTTAACGTCAACTACATGTTTGCATATTTAGGTAGCTTGCCTGGGTTAAAAATTGATCGTTATTAAAACATTCTCTTGAATATTGGATAAGTAAAGAGACATATCTAAATGTCGAGGTGAAGGCCACTGCATTTTTTGTTGTGTCGATCTTTAAAAATAAATCCGCTTTAAATGAATATAAAACAGAGCCGCTTATAAAAGGAGCACAATTAGTGCCCATTGGGATTCTAACGGTTTGTTGGAACACTTTCTCCTAGGACCAAATTAATGTCAATGAGGAAGTCCAGCTTCCTTTTATATCATATTCAGAGTACTTAGTATATGTAGAACATAGTAGAATCAGTGTGACTTTTAACAAAGAATTTTGTTGATGACCAATCACAAGAATAGAGAAAGAACTGCCCATGATAAAAGAAACCCTATTGTGCAACGTTAACTACTCACTTTGTTTTACAACAAATCAATTTATTGTGTGTGAAACTGTGTTCTTTTAATTAAATCATCTTGCGTGGAGACGTTCCATTAATCTGGTACATTTACACTTAATGGAAAAATGTAAACAGATGGTCATTTCCCGTTGATGTCGATTGTTTAACAGAAATGCTAGCTTTAACAACTGAAAACTGCAATCTTGCGATAGAGGTATTAAAACGTACAGTATTATCATATCATACATCTACTCTATATTTTTACATAGAGAATAATATATACCCTTTTCCATATCACATCCTGTATCAGCCCGAGACACCAATATCAGCCAGAGGGCCGAAGGCTGATATATAATATCATATCTGTACCATCAAAAGTACATTTCTATGATTTCATTTGATACTTTTTATGATATGCATGTATCTGAATCATTACTGATGTTTCTGTACTATTGACAAATCTGTACCATAAATGACACTTATATAATCAATGTATAATCGTACCATAATACCATGCATGTCTTTCAGAAGAGAAATGAGTGCCTGATCGAGTACGCGATGTAATTTTTTTTTATTGCAAACTCATTTCTGCCACATAAATCTTATTCTGTTTTAAATAACTAACCTTCTCGCATTCCAAGTATTTTTTAGATAAAGAAATTGCATCATTAGGGAACTGTTATTATATAGATTCTAGTTCAAAAATTACAAAGACGTTGCCTTTCATCTTTTTAATTTTGCCTGTGAGCTACAATTACGAAGAACAAGGTAAGATTTCTTTGAAATGTCACTTCTTATCCTAGCTATTACAATACTGATATATCTTTGTAGTCTAGTAATTACTTATGTCTTTTCTACGGGATTTAAGACAAAGCCTACAAATTAGAAGCACTGTAAATCAAAACGCAAGGTGTAAATGAAAGACCTTAAGTTCATTAAATATATAGTCTTTGTTAGAAATCTCTTTATTAACTCTCTTTATTAAAGATCAGCTTTTTTATACGCTGACGTATACATAACAAAGAGAGACTGGTCGACAGGGAATGCTTACTCCTTCATGGCACCTGAGCCCATCTCTAACGCTTTTAGTGGTCTCTGTTTGCTCTCTTTTCAATTAGTATTCACTGGACTTTTGAACTTGATTACGGTTCGTTATCTTCGTATTTCATTTGTAAAAGAAAAATATTCCTAGGGCCATTGGAACTCTTGAATGGCATATTAATTGTCAGAGACAGATACAGAGTAGATCAATATTAAATTGTGTCTTTGACACTGGATATGTTTGGTACCAGATATTCATTAATATTGTGGCATTTAGCTTAGCCCTATTCAGGACAGTAAAACCTATGGTTCTGATACTTTTGTTTCTCTTTGATAAATCCTATGTTGTCCTTTCTTGTTCGAATAGTTTTAAACCCCCTCCCCCTTTTTTTTCTCTTGAAAGAAATCAATACCAACATAGAAAAATTTTGTATAACTCAAACGACACGACATATCGACATGAAATTTAAGGATTGCAGTAGAAGACAAAAAAAAACCAGCAATGAGACAACAGTCGATGTGAAATACAACATTTCTAGTGACATTAAAACAGAGGATTCGGAGTAGAATAAATGAATTTCGCCTTTAGATATTTTTTTTAGCATTATGATATTTTTTTATCATCTGGGGATCATTTAATAAACTTGATGAGCGTTGAACACATAATTATATCAAAAAATGGAATCCTGGATTGATTTGTATTTTTGCATGTATTTTGTTCGAAATTTATTAATGCAAAAATAACAATTTAAAAATATTAAGAAGTTGTAAATTTGCTAATGAATAAATCACCAAATTTTACCTTCTTGCACTTGTTATTACCTTATACATTGTACATTGTAGAACAATTTGTCAAGTTAAAACATCTGTGATTAGAAGAAAATTAATTAAAAGATATCCGCGCTTATTAATCATTTTACTTTAAAGAAAGTCTGTATTATCAGACCTTAATATGAAAACAGAACTTTCAAGATAATCAGTTATTGAGGATTTCATTCAGTAAATGAGTCGATAATCTTGTTATCGATGATATGGTATGACACCCACGCGCTGTTTTGTTGATTCTTAGATTTGATTGATTTATGGAGCCAGAAGAAGATCACCAAACAACATCGATAGAAAAGACAGACTCCTTCATCAAAGTCGCTATCCTGTCATTTACGAATGATTGTTAACGAGTGTAACAATACGCACGTGCAAAATTTCTCAAACCATTCTGTTAATTATTATCGTCGTAATCCACGGCCAAAATGTACCATCCTCTCCCATACTGGAGAAAGCTATGAGAGCACTCTGGACCGTGGTGTGCGACGATCTACTGTTAATATCAAAATATTTTCTGCACTGTTTTGATCGAGTTCTTCAATGGTTCATTTGAGCATTTACACTTTCGTACGTTTTACTAAAATACAGAGATAGCAATCAATAATCAATTTCAAAAGTCCATTGAAATTATTCAAATCCGGAGCAGAGCAATATAGACCTTTAGAGTCAACAGAGGTGGGATCAGATGACATGGAGGAGTAAGCATCCTTTATCGACTCGTCACATCCTCAATGTGTTCTTCATCGGTAATCAGGCTGGCGGAAAAATCCATGGTTATTTTAGAATGTACACAATGGCCTAACAATTACTAAAAAAAGCGTCAGTCATCAATGCAATACTATTATCATCGTACTTTTGTCTTCACAAATTAATAACTGTATAAAGAGACTTTATTCCCAAATGAAATATAAGATATCACAGAGTCCGAAACATCTATTTCAAATTTGGATATTTTTCCTACAAAAAGACGTAAATGGCAATCTAAAAACAAAGCTTTATGTTTAACGTGATGACGTAACTTTGCAATTGTCAACTTCCCTTTGCAGCAATATACGCAGTATACCCTAATAACTTCCACACTGGGTTTATATATCTTACTTGATTCGATATGCAAGAGTATGCTTTACGTACGAACAATTTCTTTAACGATTTAAGATATTGACAAACAAGTTGAACCAATAATATCAGCAGTCTCGTTTTAAGTCATCATTTCGTAAGTTGTGTGGTCGATACAATGATCTTGTCAGCAAATAAAATATCATCAAGTCAAATGCTGACTGCATGAAGTTTTCTATACTAGTTGTTAGATAACCAATGGGTAAGGGGATGCTCACTCCTCTATGGTACCTTATCTCCTGAAAATTGCTTTAAATTTGACTTCTCCTAACAGTAACCAGATAGGAGCAGTCATCAAGAAATTTCCGATAATTATTTCTCTTCACTGATCGATTCTCTTCTAGATTTGATTAAAATTAGTTTATCGGTGCAATGGGGGAGCTAAAAATGTGCAAATATATTGTGCAACAAGTTGGACGGCGAGCGACGACGGCCAAAAAAGAACTTCACCTCAGTGTCCATTAAAAATGTACACAGCCATGTAATCCATAATCAATTGTATATAATGATAGAATGAAGCCAGTAATAAAAAAAAACATTTTGATTGATGAAACAATCAGGATTTGTGACATCAGCAGTTCGAATTACGTACGAAAAAAATATAAGTATATATTAGCTCTCCTTAATACCGTTCTGGAGCATGTCACATTGTCGTCCTCAGTGCTTTGTGTAGATCTGAAATATGTATTATTCATTATTGTCGAGGATTGGTCTACGATGCAATCTCTTATCAATTGACAGTATAATGTTTAATTCTGCGACAGAATCGATGTCACCAGCAGATGTTGATCATCTTGGAGAATTATTGATGAATGTTCTGGGACTTTGTCTTCCTCTTATCCTCATTTCCCAAAGACGACATCAGGCTTCCACTTAAATGTACTTAACAACCCACGTCATCCTTTGCTTATTTTTTAAATTAAAGAGAACAGTAAAAAATTTTATTAAAAAATTCCCTCACAAAATTATTACGATTTTTTGGCCCGTTTACGATTATTCATTTTGTTGAAAATTCTCCATACAATTGCTGTCTGGGTGATACATGTAGATATGACAAAAACTTAATTGATTTTCCATTAAAGGCAAACAAGGTGGTCGTCACTGGGAGTGCTCGATGATCTGGTGACGATACTTGATAGTGAACACAGGAAGCTAATTATGTGTTTTCTGTCATTTGATTCAAAAAGCAGCCAGCATGTGCACGATATCATCACCCTTGACAATCTGAGATTGCAGACAAGTTTGTGGCGATGCTATGGTGTCCACTTTCCTAGGCCCGATGCAAAAAAAAGAGAAAAGAATTTAATATAAAAAGCCTGCATCTTTCAGTAGATGATGATGAAATTCATTATATATATCTTCTTTCAATTTTAGGATATTTTAATAATGTTGATCTGCATTATAAATTAGACATAAACTAAAATCAGAAAGTCTGAGAAAATGTATCTCTGATGGTTTAAATTGATAATAATTTAAGAGTCTGTAACGCCAACTTTACAATATATACAAGTATCCTTTTCAACATATCTGTATTTTTTTCGGAGATTCGAGCATTGAACATACTCGGAGAATTCATGGATGAAATATGGAGATATCAAAAAACAGTATTCAAGCCCATGCGTCCATTTAAGCAATATAAATCAAGAACAAAACAAACACGAACATATGAAACATCAGAGGCGGGATCGGGTGTCATGAAGGATTAAGCATCCCCTGTCGACCAATCACACCCGTGCTACGGTGTACTCTTTGTCATTGTCCGGAAAACAGAAAAAATTCGTAGTCAATTAAGTGTGTAAATAACAATATAACAATAAGTATGACTTTTGTCTTCGTCATAGATTGTACTTGCTGATAAGGTCATAGTTTTGACCATGGGACTTACAAAATGATGATTTTAAACTACAATGTTGATATTCTTGTTTTAGCAACTTGGTTGTCAATAGCTGACTCGTTTTTGAAATTGTTCGTACATGTATAGAATTTGCTCTTGCCTATCTAATCAACGTAGAGTCATTAACCCCGTATACAGAAGTAAAGATTGATTTGCTTCATACCGGTAAGTAAGAGAAGATGACAATTGAAAATTTTAAGTCACCAGCTTTATCTTTGTTAGGTTACAATTAACGTCATTTTAGTTGGTATCAAGATATGAAAAAGATAAATCAAACTATGTAGTACATGTATCTATTATTTCAAGTTTATAGAGATATATCGACTCGATATATGAATGGAAGTATATGTAACTATAATCGTAAATTGACCATATGTCATCGATACAATGTTCATTTAAATGCCGACTTTAAGGCTATAGTAAGAGTAACTTTTTTCTTCTTCCCGTGTGTACATTAAGGAAAGCTCATTGGGCTCATTTTCGTAGGTTAACAAAGTAAGTTTTTTCGCGTTATAAACTTTCGCGAAAAAACGCGTAACTTTCGCGTTATAACGCGTAACTTTCGCGAATAAACGCGACACTTCGCGTTATTACGCGAAAGTTTCACGTTATAACGCAAAAAAATTATTTTTTTAACCTACGAAAATCAGCTCAATGGGCTTTCGTATAAATTCAAGTTCTTCTCGTGTGTATAAAATTTTGAAATAATTCAACATGTACATGTATCTAAAAGCATAAAATTATTTAGAAAATGAATTCAAAGGGGGAAATGCTAAACATGTTTCATGACTTAATCATCAAAAAATGGTGTGTTTTTTTTCCAGGAAAAACAAAATAGTTCATTTAATTATTGAATTATGAAAATTTATTTGGAAAAAGTTGCTATGAATCAGAGGGAAAATATCTCATATCATTTACCTCACTTCAACAAGAATCAAGAAGTTGACAAGAGAAGTGTTTGCAGGCGGTGACTTGAAATTGACATTTCGTTCGAACAATACCATTAAGGGCAATAAGACCCTTGTGGCTTTTAGCAGCAAGTTTTGATGATTAATCCCAAAGGATCCTTTAATGGCTTTCCTTGAAATGACTTATCTTTGAACTCCCGAATTTGAATGTGCGTTTATCTTCGTTTATTAGTATAGGAAAATTAAAAATTAAAAATTTAAGGGCCAAATGAAGAAAGTTGATTAGTTTACATGTAAAACATGACGCTATTTAGTCTCCAAACTAAACAGTGGTTTTGAACTTAATGTAGTTTTTTCAAAATATGGTCTTGCTGCCTTCTTTAAATTTCCAATGCGTATGGGGATGAAAAGTAAGTTGAGCCCAAGGTTCTAACTGCATTAGAAAAATTTGGGAGGCCTCGAGAAGGAAGATAGCTGTGGACATTATAACAGTACAAAGACAACAGAACATAGCCAACAGATCAAAGACAACAGAACATAGCCAACAGATCAAAGACAACAGAACATAGCTAACAGACCAAAGACAACAGAACATAGCCAACAGATCAAAGAAAACAGAATATAGCCAACAGATCAAAGACAACAGAACATAGCCAACAGATCAAAGTCAACAGAACATAGCCAACAGATCAAAGACAACAGAACATAGCCAACAGATCAAAGACAACAGAACATAGCTAACAGATCAAAGACAGCAGAACAAAATCATTTTGTTTCGTTCTTCTCTAGAGAAAAAAAAATCATGAAAGAAAGAAAAAAGTTAATAATGACGTCATTCAAAGAAATTGAAAACCTAAGATGTTAATAATCTATACTTATTATAGGTTCTGAAGTGTAGATATTGCGTTGATATTTATATAGCTTTTTATTGAATATTCGGTTGTGTTTTAATTTACTTTGGAGGAAATAATAAAATTCATCAAAGATCTTAGAAGATAAAATAATGGGTTAGTTTGTTACAAAATATGTCAAAAAATGCCATTTCAGACGAATCATCTATGATACTTCGGTTTCACATATGGAAAGGAAACTGTTGTGATTATACCTTCTTTCTTATAAAGAATATATAACATTATTATGATAATATTATAAGATAAATACGTAGAATGACAGAGGTCAAAGATGCTAATGAGCTATACAGCAAATAAATCAAGAAATATCATGAATATTATAAAACAACACTGAGCTTCAGTTACGTTTCAAAAACTTCTACTGAAACCAGTTAAGCGATAATTGTTTTCCAAAAGACGTGGTACAGACGACAGGAATTTCTATTAAGACTGACAAGATAAACCAAATGTCGATGTCCTGGTGTAACAAATATACGTATCCTCAAGAAGTACATTTATTTATGAAAACTCTCTAAATGACATCGAAAACAAACGATTATTTTTTCAAACACTTGGAATCATTGTGACATCACGGATAAAGGAAAATTCTTTGTTCTTTTTCCCGATTTATATTGTTTCAGTTGACCTTAGCTATCGAACATGATTACTTTTCGTAATTTCCATATCATTTAATAATGAATGTAATACTTTATATTGAAAATAAGATAGATAAATCGATATTAAGATAGATAAATCAATATTACTAGTATGTGGAGATATCATTTTTGTTTTAATTTAGAAAATTATACACCATGTACTGCGTTTTGTGAAAAAGGCAAAAACTGTTCACGTTTCTTTTTGTTTTAAGGATATCGGATCCTCAGCAAGGTAGGATAATTCCAAAACGTAATATTCAATATGAAATGCATCAAAATGAAGCTTGAAAATGAATTTTTTTCATGCAACAATTGTCATTTTATTCATCTTTTTTCTCATTCAAGGTTTTTGGTAGTCTTGGAAAAGGTCTTATAAAAGAAGACATTTGAACCCTATAAAAGGAAAAAGATTAATATAGTTAAGAGAAATAAGGTTTTCTTGAATCCAGCCTTAGATCTCAATGCTTATTAGCATGATATGAAATGAGAAGTGATTTATGGTGTCTTGCAATGATAGCAAAAGACTTTAACACTATCTTATATAGAATACATGATGGAAATAGAAGACAAAAAATATTAAATAAGTATAAAAATCATGACAATTTCTCCGAATGCCTTGATACCTACCGTATATACTCGCCTACAAGTCGGATTTTTGGGAGTTAATTTCTGGTCCAAAACTCTATGTCCGACTTATAGGCGAGCTATTAAGTTAATGGTATCATATGAGGTCAGTCCCTATGATATATCAGCTTATGAAATACAACCGACTTATAGGCGGACCGACTTATAGGCGAATATATACGGTATCGTTTTTTAACCTAAAATATATTTGTTGATCAATTTGTAATTAGAAAATGTATTGCTGATATTCTAATTCACTTTTTCTGCAAAAATATTTGACAATTTTCCCTATATATTATGATTTACTTTAATCTTTAACTTTGAAATATTGTGGATAAATTTACATAACTTTGTGGATTGAGAGATACTTTTATGATTACTTAATTCCTAATTTTATGAACCTGAGGATCGGACTACCTTAATATAGAATAAAGATTAGGTCAAAGTTAACGTTAATTTGTTTTAACAGAGATCTTATTACTGAAAATTATATCCGTAAAGAACCTGCCGACCAAGAGTAAAAAGTATCAAGAAGGCAGGGTTTCTTTGCAACTCACTCCTTTCATTTTAAATTTTAAAACTTGCTTTTGTAATTGTGACATGGCTAAGACATAGAAATAATGGAAGAAAATTTTGCAGGATCATAAACACTGTCAGAAAACTAATTAGAGTACTCGTCGATCAAAACCCATGAAAGAAAAATAAGTTAAAGTCGTAACCTTCGATAAAATTTCAAGGCTTGTAGAAATATCCATTAAAGACTACTTAAAAATCACCTCTTTTATCATACTTTTTAAATGTGAAAAAGAGAATATTTCTAAAGGCAATTTAAAAAACATCCCTGACATAATTATCAGACAGAGGTGGACCATTATTGAACTATTTCTTCTTACATATAGGATATGTGTCATTAACCATGTAGCATTTAGCTTACTTAGGAGAGTTATTACAGTGTAGTTTAACCTTTTTTTCCATCTTTATAAGTAAAGATATCTTTTGATGTTGGATATATTCCTTTTTACAAAAAATAACTTATTTACACATTTGGTTCATGAAAAAAAGATTAAGGGGACAAAGTGGATAATTCAATGGGAGTAGAACAAATGAATTTTCATCTGCTTTTCTTGGGCTTGGCTGTTTTTTTTCCTGATCACTAAGAATATGCCTTTGTCTAGCTTTCCTCTAGTTATTTAATGAACCTTGATGAGAATTTTCATAAAGATAAAATGTCTAAGCTCTGTTAGGGTTTCACTTAGAAAATTAGTTGACAAGCTTTTTACTAAAAGGAAATGACACCCACTCTCGTGATTTTGTGGGGAGTACTATACGTTTGATACTTTTTTTAATAATTGAGCTGACTCGTCATTTTGTTAGTTGTATGGTCGATGTTACATGTTACATGTAGCAAATACAGTCTAGCATTCAGTCAAATGGTGACTGATCTTTTTCATACTAATGTACTGTTTATGGCACGCCAATTTCACAAAAATGAGCTAAACATAGTTTCAAAGTTGATAAACTAGGTTTATCGACTGTAAACTATAATAGTTTACAAACCTTGAACTATAGTTAACAATTCGTTATCTATAGTTTTCATCTGTAAAATAACGATTGTTAACTATATTTTACGAATGCTAATCTAAGTTTATCTGTCTGTAATAAAACGTTAACAATAGATTTTACTTTCGTTACTATAGTTTTAAGAGTTGTTAATGATAGTTTTACAAATCGTGTAACTGTATATATCAGATAATCTATGTTTTGCAATCGCAAATGATTGTTTTCAGTGTTAAGTATAGTTTACGGTTCTGAAACATAGATTATCGCGTTAACTATAGTTTACAGATGTAAAATATAAATTAACGTTGTTAACTATAGCTTACAGTCAGTAAACAGATAGTTTAAAACCGATAAACCTAGTTTATCGACTGTGTAACTATGTTTAGCTCATTTTTGTAAATTTGACGTGCCATAACTTTTTGTTTAGCCATCATTAACACACTGAATTGCGAAGGATTTTTACGCTATTTCCTGATCATGACAAGGTGCACGCGACATATTTAATTAACCTTTGGGCAGGGGATGCTTACTCCTCCATGGCATCTGATTCCACCTCTGATATTTTGGAGGCTAAAGCAAGTTTTTTCCTATTCTCATATAGAAGTATTTTGAATAAATTCAGCTTCATAGGAATATGAATAACAGATAAGCTTATAAAGGAGCACAATTAATGCCCATCGGAACTCCACAGTTTGTCAAAAAACTTGCTCTCCGGAGACTTCATAAATGTTGTCCTTTTAATACAAATAATGAACTACGGTCGTTTTCTGTGGTTTAATATGGCTTGGCATTAAAGTTAACCCAAAATTTACACAAGTTAAATTGCTGAATGTCAGTGAGGTTCAGTACTACTATCCATCCCCGGGGAGGGGGTCATGGTGTTTATAATTTATTCCCCTTTATATACTTAATTTGGTGGAATTAGGTTTCTTAAAGGTGCAAGAGAAATAGTGAAAACATTGGACGACGACGGTCAAAATCAGATGGCAATGGTACCTGGAACATCAAATGACCTACAGTACAAACAGAAGAAATGTGTTAATTTTTAGTTTGCGTCATAAATCCACATAAATACGATGTTTAAAAGTGTTCCATGATAAATTTTATTTTGAACGATAAAGCAATTTAGGTTTGGGATAAAAGAAGCTCGATTGACAGAATGAAAAATTATTGATACCATTCCGAGTATGTCACATTGCTCTCCTCTATGCTCTGTGTAGTCTGTTCAGATTAACTGAATTATGTATCATCGATAGTTTAGGATTGGCACGTTGCAACCATGCACTTCTTGGCGACATGATTAAAGCTTGTGACAAAATTAATGTCACCGGCAGATGCTGATGTTCTGGGAGAATTATAAATAGCTGCACCGAGAGGCTGTCTACTGCTCCTCGTTTTTACCAAACAATTCCATCTTATGACTAAACCATATAAGAGATATTTTGTTCTCAATCTGCCTTATAATTCCTAAGGGAAATTTCTCAAAGACAATGACTTTTTAGTGAACAGAAATTACTGTTGTTTTCTTAGTTTGGGAATATACCCTTTACTGTACTTTACATTCTATGTCATCCTTTTCACAACATGCAATTATCCCCTCGCAAGGGAGCTGGAGAAGATCGTGTGCGTGCGTTTGAGGGTGTTTGAGTTAGTGCTGTACGAAACGGAAGTGACGTCATTTGCATCGGGATCGATATGTTCTTTGGGAATGGCAATCGGAACATCACTCGGCCTTTTCCGTCAAGTCGATAAAGTTTTTTCTCGACTTGACGGAAAAGGCCGAGTGATGTTCCGATTGTGAGAATGGATGCTTAGCCTTGCGGTGCCCTTGTTGATATTTGCAGCTGAAAAAAAAAAATTTCTATTTCCCTATAAATTATCAATTCTATTTTTTGAACTGCTTACGGTAAAAAGTTTTCATTTACAACTGCTCCCTTGGTCA
Source organism: Saccostrea glomerata (assembly GCA_003671525.1). Taxonomy (NCBI): domain Eukaryota; kingdom Metazoa; phylum Mollusca; class Bivalvia; order Ostreida; family Ostreidae; genus Saccostrea; species Saccostrea glomerata. The sequence goes on along the minus strand of PRKT01000086.1, from coordinate 1,122,797 downwards.
GATAAGACGAGAAATTAATCACAAAAGTAGGTGGTTGTTCCTGGGAGTGTTCGATAATCTGGTGTTTGTACTTGATAGTGAACACAGGAAGGATCTAGTGATAGGTCGTCTGATGAAAAGATAATGCAACCAGCTGAGGTATGCACATGCTTCCGGCAACATTGACAATCTAAGTATGCAGACCACAGTGCCGCCTAAATTACTGGCTTTGCTTTGTTTAGCGATATCTCGCAAATCTTAATGTTTTATTTCTTTTCCCAAGGCACATTTCATTGAAAAACTTTCATTTTTTAAAGAAGTTTGTTGAATACAATTGAAAAACACAAAGGTAATTGAATTCAGTAGATTCTGATAGGATTTAAGTTCAACAGATAGTCTTCGAGAGTTCCATCAATAGCACGAAATGCATCTCTTCAATAGGTACATGTATTCATTTCTGTATATTAGGGACATTTTTCTATAAATATCATACTTGATGTAGATCATGTGTCATGTTCTAAAAGAGAACCGGATGGGAGTAGATACAAAATTTAGAACATGAAAATTAATGTCGTTAAGCTTGCGGTTAGGAGGCGTGTACAATTTACCTTGAGTGCAGCTTTCAACTAGATCGTGACGTAACGTGAAACTTTACAGTTAGCTGCAAACGATAATATATATTTATATATGAGAGTTATTAAAACAAGAGGTCCCATGGGCCACATCGCTCACCTGAGCACCGTGGCTAGGAAAAAAAGAAGAAGCAAAAATCAGTTTATTATTGAAAATTTTAAACCCAAAAGTGGTCCCAACTAATCCTTAAAGGGGAGAGGGTATGATTTGAACAAACTTGAATCTAAACTAACTAAGGATGCTTGCATATTTCTTTGACCACCTGTGGCTTTGTTGCCCTTTACATTTGAATTTACAATGTGGCCCCGCCTTACGCTTAGAGGTCATGATTTGAACAAATTTGAATCTACACTACCTGAGAATGCTTCCATATGAATATGACTAATCATGGCTTTGCCATTCTTGAAAAGAAGATTTTTAAAGAATTTTTCTATATATTTCTAATATGTAAAACTTGGATTCCTTGTTGTGGCCCTGCCCAACCACCAGGGGTCATGATTTGAACAAACTTGAATCTACACTACTTTCCTGAAGTTCATGTCTCAGACTCTGTATTTACAATTTAAAAATTGGTAAAAAAAAAAATACATGATGTGGTCTTTAATAAACCCTTCAGGAAGATCAGGAAGATGATCATGATATTGTCTTTATTCTGGTAGATGGTTTCATATCCTGATGGTGGTAAGAAAGAAGTATTCTTATAAGACGGCCTTTGTAACTGCTCCTCAGTGTTTGGCTGAATTGAAACTTCAAGGCAATTCTATAACAGCTAAGGAATGGTCAACACGGTACATCACGATAGCATTAGCTCTGATTCCTTGATGTCGATGACGTATGCTCTCCAATTTTAGCTTGTTAACTATCGTTGTGAGACTAATGCATGGTGGAATCTGGCTGCTCTCCTTTGTAAATTGCATCTTTTCTATTTTATCAAAGATCATCTAATTGTGAAAGTTCAAGACAGTATTATACCTTCGGTCTGACTAATGTCTTGTAACACGTGTTCTTCTAGATGTTAGTTAGACAGGACAAAAGGTTCCTCTTGTAACTTGTACGAAGGCATTAACTAGTGCCTTTCCGTGTTACAAACACTTTCGATGTGATAGTTCCACAACAAGTTGTTGGTGATATTGACCCCTAGGTACTGAACCTTGGGGGTAACGGCCAGCTTCTTCCCATGGGTGTAGTATGGGGTAGTATGTTGTTTCCATGGCCATTGGGTGGTGATACGGACAGACTCGCACTTGTCTGAGTCAATTTAAAGCATTTTAGCCAATTATGTTTTCACTGGATTGGTTTCTGTAGTGATGGTCCAATACAGGAGACAGTCGTCTGCAAAAATCTGGCCTTGAAGGTTACTCTGGAAGGTAAGTCGTCAATTTACGCCAACAGAAAAGACCAAAGACGGTTATATATTGTAATATTCATTACTTTATTAGATAAAGGGGGGTAGATTTTATTTGTAAAATTTCTAGTCAAGTCATTGTATTTCTCGGAATATTCCGTGAATCATGCCATGTTTGTTTTGTTTATAGATTTACCATTGTGTTGGTCCCACATGTTTTTCTGTTATATGCTTATGTATTTTGATTATTATTTACCTGACAAGGCTATGTTCTTAAATTGTTTAAGATTTTATTGTCAATGAAAATAAGAATCTACTTACAGGAGTTTCAGTGATGTTATTAAGTAATCCACACTGTATTTGTTATGACATGACATCTACTGTCAGTGCATGTAGGCCGCCATTGTATGACATCATCAAATAGTTCACTTGGCACAATAATTTGGATTTGTTATAATGTAAAGCTAGTACAAGTAGATTCCTATTAAATTACAGTTAAATTATAGTTTTTATAACTTGAACTATTTAAAAGATACCTGAAGATTTGATCTCTCTATTTATGATTGTTGTCATTTAGCACTATTTATTTTGCTCAAGAATATTACCTAATTACTGATGTCTACTATAGTTACACCACAAGAGATAGATCTTTGTTAAGAATTGTTTAATTCTTGATTTATTAAGTAAGTAATGCATTCATTTTATTGTGTATAGAGAATATATAGTTAATAGGATAATTTGATAATATGTGATTGCTTTTAATTGTTAGAATTATAATAATTTATGCCTGTCAGGATTGTCAGGAAAATGAAGCATTTTGATTGGTTAGTTTCTAGATGCAAAAGCTATATAAGTGAGCCAACTTCTCAGTTTTGTCAGATAGCTCCACTGAGCACTTGACTAATTGTTGTCTTATTAGGTATGATGAATTCTGAAAACCAAGATCATAATTTTTATAAAGAAAAGTTCTAATTATTATTCAGCATAAAGATTGTTTTCATAACTTGGCAACCCAGAATCCTGACATTTTATAAATTCCTGACACCCAGATTCCTGACAACATATTTCCTGACACCCAGAATTCCTGACACCCAGATTTCCTGACACCCAGAATTCCTGACACCCAGATTTCCTGACACTCAGAATTCCTGACAACATATTTCCTGACACTCAGAATTCCTGACAATATAATTCCTGACAAGTGAAATACTGACAATCTCTTATAATGTAAATAATTATTACTCTCCACATTTTTTACTCCTGATACAGCACTCTTTGTTATAAGAGTTATTCCCCTTTAAATCCCATTATGACTATAGATACCTAGAACTTTATACTGAGCTATCTCCCACCACTCATGAGACCCTAACAAAATGTTGTGTGTATGTTGATAAAGGGACCAACACACTTTTGTGCATCAAATGTTGACTTGTTTATTTATGTTTGCGATGAAAGGTAATTAACAGTTATAAAGAACATATGGAGTTCCTGTGTGAAACATCTACAATGGAAATAAGGATATTTTAAGGCCAGCCTGTTACAAAAATGGTGTCAGAAGTGGGATGTCACAGTCCAAAGTGGCATCCAGGATTCGAACCTATTCCTCGAGGCTTTTGTGAGTGGTGGAAAAAAAAATATGTACATTAACTTGTAAATATGTTTTAGATTGTTATTTTCCTGACGTTCGGATATGGCAGATGATTCTGATACTGAAGTGATTATTAATCAACGAGAAGAGGGATCTGAAAGAGATCTTACTGAACATGATGAATTAGGGCAGGGTGATATACATAATCGTCAAAAGGAAGATCAAGGACCATATATGATGAGATCTCGAGAAGACTGTGGAGCTGATATCCATCCAATGTCATTGGGAGGCTACAGAGAGACTACTTCAAAGAAGGCTGGATTACCAGTAAAACCTGAACCATACAGTGGATCTGAGGACTGGGAGGAGTACATAAACCATTTTACACTATGTTCCGAGTTGGGGAAATGGTCAGAACAAGAGAGTGTACTAGCTTTGGCTGCAAGTTTGAGGGGACCAGCAAGGACATTTTACATCAGCCTTCCCAAAGAAGAAAAGTATGACTACTCGTTGTTAATAAGAGAATTAAGTCAGAGGTTCGGCAGCTCCCGTCAACAAAGTAGATGGCTTTCAAGGCTAGAAGGAAGGAAGCGCAAACCAGATGAATCAATTGCATCACTAGGAGATGACCTTAGACAGATGTCTCAAAGAGCTCACCCTAACTTAGATGCTAGAGCCCAAGAAGCATTAGCCTTAAATCAACTCTACAAATCTATTTCCTTGGAAATGAAGTGTCGCTGCATCGACAGGAATTGTTCTACTATAGCCCAAGCAGTCGACATCATAGAGAGGTATGAGTCAATACTAGGAGACGGAACTGAAAAGAAGAGAGCAGTGAGAATGGTAGGAGCAGACTCAAAACAGCAAGAAAACGACATTTCAAAAACCTTGAGCCACATAATGTCTCGACTTGAACAGTTAGAACAGAGACCTAGTCAGAGATACAACCAAATGAGAAGAAATGGGCAAGAAAAAAATCAGTGCTATGGGTGTGGCAGCTCCTCGCATGTCATAAAGCAATGTCCCAAAGCCAAAAATAGACCAGCAAAACAGGACGGTGCATATAATCAGCCAAATCAGATGTCGGGAAACTTCTTCCCGCCATCTCATTAGGCCAGGAGGTGACGGGAAACAGGGGGCCTACTGATATAGAAGATAGATATGGTGTTTGTGGAGAAACACTAGGGAAATGGGACAATGGTTTTTATATTTCCGGATTTCTTAATGGCCTTCAAATAGATTTCTTGAACGACAGTGGTTCCACGTCAACCATCATCTCCTTGGAAACTTATGAACTTTTACCTGAAGCATCAAGACCTACCTTAGAAAGATCTGATTTGATACTTAAGGGAGTCAATGGTATTCAACTGGAAACCTTAGGTTTGGCTACTTTTGAGATTTCCTTTAAAGATCAGCAAGTACGACACTCAGCAGTAATCTGCAAGATTGAACAGCCTGCAATACTTGGTCAGGATTTTCTGATTAGAAATGTAGATAGAATTGATTACAGAAGAATGGAAATGAAAGTTGGTGACAGTTCATTCCCCTGCAAGGTCAAAGGTGAAGCGGAATCTGTGTGTGCAGTCAATGTCCGGGAAACCACAACTATACCTGCTCTGACTGGGAAACTTGTTCCAGTGACTATATCTAATGCAGACCATCTGAGTTCTATTGGGCTGATCGAAAGAAACAAAATTTTTCAGAACCAGCTTGTAGTTACCTCCGGACTAATAGATGTAAGGAAAGAAAAACCAGTAATACAAGTACTCAATATTTCAAGTGAGGTAGTCCAGCTAAAGCCAAACTTCAAGCTAACCACATGTGAATCTGTTTACTTGAACTCCTGTCAGGAATCTCCATGTCGTGTTGTGAAGAGTGAATTAAAAGAGGAAACCGATGAATTGCCACTTCACCTCCAGGAGCTCTACATTAAAAGTTCAGTAAACCTTTCCGCAGATGAGAAATCAAAATTGTCAAAGCTGCTCCTTCAATTTCAAGACATATTTTCCAAATCTTCGGATGATTTTGGTAGAACTGATCAAGTACTTCATAGAATCAACACTGGAATGGCTTACCCAATCAGACAACCATGTAGGCGCTTACCCATTGGAAAAAGAGAAGCAGAGCGGGAGGAAATACAGAAGATGTTGAAACAGGGTGTTATAGAACCATCGTGCAGTCCATGGTGTTCTAACGTTGTACTTGTAAGGAAAAAAGACAACACCTACAGATTCTGTGTTGACTACAGAGCACTGAATGAGGTCACTGTGCGAGACGCATACCCCCTTCCCAGAATTGATGAGTGTCTGGACTCTCTTAATGGTATGAAATGGTTTAGCTGCCTCGACCTAAATTCAGGATTTTGGCAAATTGGCATGGCTCCAGAAGATAAAGAAAAAACAGCTTTTGCCACTAGTCTTGGCTTATATCAATTCACTGTGATGCCTTTTGGTCTCACCAACTCTCCTTCGACTTTTGAGAGATTGATGGAAGATGTTCTGAGAGGATTGCAGTGGGAAGAATGCCTTTTGTATTTGGATGATATCATTGTTCCTGGAGCAACTTTTGACAAAACCTTGCAGAGACTTGAGCATGTATTTTTAAGATTGAGGGAGGCAAATTTAAAGTTAAAACCGAGTAAATGCATCTTATTCCAAACAAGTGTTAAATTTCTAGGACACATCGTATCAGAGGATGGAATACAGACTGACCCTGACAAGATCATAGCTATCAAAAACTGGAGCGCACCTACAAAATCAAAGGAGGTCAAAAGTTTCTTAGGTCTTGCATCATATTATAGACGGTTTGTCAAAGGATTTGCAGACATTGCCCGGCCACTACACCGCCTCTGTGACAAGGGAGCAAAGTTCAACTGGTCTGATGAGCAGGAAGAAGCCTTCCAAAAATTGAAAAATGCACTGATGTCATCCCCTATACTTGCATACCCCCAAGCTGATGTACCTTTTATTTTGGACACAGATGCGAGTCATTACGCAGTGGGTGCAGTCCTGTCTCAGAAAATTGACGACAAAGAACATGTGATAGCCTATATGAGCAAGGCCCTGAACAAACATGAAATGTCATATTGTGTGACCAGGAAAGAGTTGTTAGCTGTAGTAAAGGGATTAAAGAATTTTCACTCATATCTCTATGGGCAAGAAGTGATCCTCAGGACTGACAATGCAGCTTTTAGCTGGATGAAGAGCTTAAAGAACCCAACAGGCCAGGTCGCAAGATGGTTGCAGTTCCTAGAAACTTACAATTTGAAGATAACTCATCGACCGGGTTATCAACACAGGAACGCGGATGCCTTAAGCAGAAACCCATGTAAACCATGCAAGAGACAAGAAGAAAATAATCAGAAATGCGATGACTCTGGTGATGAACAAACCCACTCACTGACTCAGAGGATGAAGAAAATCCCATTTGTGGTCTTCCGCGCCTAAACTTTTCAAGAGTTATCACTAGACATCACCTTCAATCAAAAGAAGGATTCCGAGATAGTCAGCTGACATTGCTTGGGTGGTCATTGGATGAAATACGACTTCAGCAGCTTGCAGATCCTGATATTTGCCTACTGCTGTCGAAACTGGAAGAGGGTGAAGCAAGAACAGCTTGGGAAGAAGTATCACCAGGTAGCTCTCATTTAAAGACCCTTTGGTCTCAGTGGAATCGCCTCCGTATTCTTGGTGGAGTGTTGTATAGGACTTGGGAGAAAGAAGATGTTGATGATCAATGTATGCAACTTATAGTACCAAGAGCTAAGAGAGAAGACCTTTTGAAATACATGCATGATCTCCCCTCCTCTGCACACTTAGGGGTTGACAAGACATTTGAAAGATTAAAAAATGGATTCTACTGGCCTGGAATGAAAGAGTATGTTAAGAATTACTGCAAATCATGCCATCAATGTTCAGCAAGGAAGCCATCTAAGAAGCGGAATCAAGCACCAATGGGAACTTAAATTGTAGGAGAACCTTTCGAGAGAACAGAGATTGACATTTTTGGGCCACTTCCGACCTCCAACTCTGGCAATAGATATGTACTCACGCTGTGTGACTGTTTCACAAAGTGGACGGAAGCCATCCCAATACCTGACCAGACGGCGGCCACAATTGCCAAAGCTTTTGTCAACAATTTCATTTGTTACTTTGGATGTCCTTTCCAAATACACTCAGACAGAGGAAGCAACTTTGAATCTGAAGTATTTCAAAATGTATGTAAACTCTTTCACATAGATAAGACAAGAACTACTGCGCTCCTCAGTCCAATGGAAACATTGAAAGGTTCCACAGAACGCTTGCACCTATGTTAACAATGTATTGTGAGAAAGACCAAAGAAGATGGGATGAATATTTACCCTTAGTTATGATGGCCTACAGGTCTGCAGTACAGGCCAGCACCAATCAAACTCCAAATAAAATGACACTCGGAAGAATAACAGTGATGCCTTTACAAGCAGTCATAGGAAAACCAAATACATGTACAAATGAATGTTGGGAGGATGAAGAAGACTATATACAGAACCTTAAGAGCAAATTACAGTCAACCCATGAACTGGCAAGAAAACATTTAAAGCAAAGATCTCAGTACCAGAAGAGAACATACGATCTCCATGCAAAGAAGCGTAAACTCAAGGTGGGACAAACTGTTTGGATCCATGAGCCGACCAGAACCAAGGGAGTTTGTAGTAAACTGACTTCTCCTTGGAAAGGTCCATTTGTCGTGACCAAATGTATAGATGATCTTACATACAAGTTAAAAGAAGTCGGTCTCAAACACCCAAGGTGTACCATATTGATCGTCTGGCCGTATATCATGGCAGAAATGTACCAGGGTGGATGGGGCAGTTTTGTAGACAGCACAGATGTGCTGCAGACACAACAAGCAGTTGTTTATAGAATGTGAGAAGTTTTGAAGAGGAGACTTAAGTAGAGGAGACTTAAGTAACTAGGAGAAATCTAAGCGCTTAGTGATGATGATGTAGTTGGGAAGACTGGCCTGATCACCCAGGGTTTCTCAATGAGAATTCCTTATTTTTTATTTTTTGTTTCATCGTATTGTCGATGCAGTTACATAGGAAAGTTCCTGATGTAGGAAGATGATGTCCTACGATTAGTAAACAAGATGTCAAGTGTTGAAAATTGTTGTGTTTGTTGCTACATACTATGGTGATGCCCCCTCCCTCCCTTCTGCCATTCGAGTATACATGTACCTAGATCCATGTCCATAGTTATCCCCCTTCATGAACATTCATATTACACTCTGACAAGAGACGCTAACCTGACAGACACAGAATCCTGGTTGCCAAGTAGAGACCTATCCATGTAGCTTAATTTATCAATTCAAATTCCAGAATGGCTTCCCAGCTAAGAATATCCTGCTGGAAATGTAATGAGGTCTTCCCCACCCTGAGGAGTAGGAAAAACCATCTGTCTAGCAGAGAACATGGATGCATGCGCGTGGTGTGTCCCTTCTGCCCAAAGGAAAGGTTATTCAAACGATCAACGCCAGAACTCAAAGAACACATGACAACGAAGCATAGGGATGATGCTGTCGAACTGAAAGACGATTTCTTCTCCGAGAACAACGGGTTTTGGCTGTCCATATATCCCAGAGACTACCGAAGACTGGTAACTCCACGTCCTGCCAGAGCACCTTCAGCCATTAAAGCCAGAGAGCTAGTGAGGGCATGGTTTGACACTGCTCAAGTCCAGAGGCACCGGAGAGAAGAGTGGGAAAGTGAGTGGAATGCAGAGATGAAGAAAAGGGGAAACAGTCAGGAAACCTTGAAGTTTACACCAGACTACGAAGAAGAGATGGAACCTCAAACAAAAAGATTGAAGTATACCCTGGATGATCCAGCCATAACAGATTCCCTTCAACTTTGCAGTATTAAATTTCAAGAGAACCCTTCTCTGACTGTCCATTCACATGACCATACCCTTTGGTACAATCTTACTTTACGATCACTAGACAAAGATCCAAAGCTGTTAGCGAGTGTTTTACGAAGAGTGCGAGGTTGTTCGGAGAACCCTCCTACATTTAAAGAAGTTAAATACCCAGGGAAACAGCTGTCCAAACATCTGGCAAGTACAATCGGATTGGAGGAGAGTGACATCATATCAGTAAAAAAAGGGGTTCAAGCGACATTTACTTATACTGCCAGCAGTCAAGATCCAGAAACGAATGATAAAGAGAGGAATGTAAGGAAAGAGGAAAAGAATAGTGGAATGGGAGAGAGCAAAAAGGACAAGAACAGCAAGGAAGACAATAGTGATGTAAAGAGTAGGACAGAGGAGAAGGGCAGAAGGGAGAACAGTTATATGGGGAATAGGACAGAGAAGAAGGGACAGAAAGAGAGTGGTGGTGGTGATATACAGAGCAGGACAGAGGAGAAGAGCAGAAGGGAGAACTGTTATATGGTAAATAGGACAGAGGAGAAGAACGAGGAGAGAGAGAGTAGTGATATACAGAGCAGGACAGAGGAGAAGAAGGGACAGAAAGAGAGTAGTGAAATACAAAATGGGACAGAAGAGAGGAGCAGAAATGAGAATACACAATGTAGCACAGAGGAGAGGAGCAGAAAGGAGAACAGTTATATGGTGAATAGTGCAGGGGAGAGGAATGGACAGAAAGAGAGTTGCGATGTAGGAATGAGGGAAGAGGAAAACAGTGTGGAGAAACTGGTAACCAAAATTGAAAATACTGAACAACTGGAGTTTGATCTTTTTACATGTAAGATGCATAGTCCTGCTATTGCAGACACCTTTCCATATGAACAACAACAAGGAATTCTATTGGCATTTCCAATTTCAACTCCTTCCCACCCTACTGTTGATGGAAGACAGAGAGCCATGAGGCTATTGTCGACGGGGGTAATGCCTCTCCTCCCACCAGGCAAGCGAGAGTGGACTGGAGTCCCTCAGGTCTGCATCATTGACTCTCCAGTTTCCTTATCATGGCCACCATCTGAATGGGAAACATTCTCACCAGAACATAGACTACACGCCTGGGAGATGGCAGCAATTATTAATACTTCTAAAGATGCTTTAGACTTTGCCGTTGATAAAAATTACCTTCTTTCGTGTTTTAACTTCCTGTGTCTGCCAGGATCAGCAATGCCGATCCTAACCAAGAGTCAAGCCAATGAGATAAATATGAGACTGTATAATTATAAGGCCGTATGCGACGTCGCCGTTTGTGGTGTAAAGAACAGACAACAAGAGAAGTTATTGGAGATGTTAGAGCACTGTTCTACTTGCCGTGATACATCTATGGACTGGATCATAGAAAGACTTGATGAATGTCATGTGAAGCTTAGACTTCCAAAACTAGTAAATTAATATTTGATTGTAAATTCAGGAGAATTGTGGATTTAAGGTGTGGGGAGTGTAATATTCATTACTTTATTAGATAAAGGGGGGTAGATTTTATTTGTAAAAGTTCTAGTCAAGTCATTGTATTTCTCGGAATATTCCGTGAATCATGCCATGTTTGTTTTGTTTATAGCGAGCGCAGCGAGCTCAATAGACTAACGTGTAAGAACAGAGAAAATTCGGATTGAAATCTGTACATACGTCAGCCAAATTTATCTGTGCAACATTCCCAGAATTCCTGCACTACCCAATGTCCTTTGCGCGAATATTGCCGAATAAATAAATAAATAATAACGTAAAGCATATATCAGACTTTCAGTTTGTAGAAATCTTTCAAAGAAACAAGAAATAACTCTGCAATGTTTTTCGACAAAAA
>PRKT01000086.1:1091264-1102309 GCA_003671525.1 Saccostrea glomerata | reverse complement strand
CCCCCCCCCCCCCCCTGTTGCTACGCCCCTGAAATCAGTACATGTATTTGTAATCATTAGCAAAGGCATAGACAAGCATCAGCCAGGGAATTCAGTATTGTCATTCAGTAGTCAGCATCAACAATACATAACAAGCTTCTGTGTTAACAGTAAACATAACAACATATGATTAGAACCCAAGTGCATGTATAAGCATGTATTGTAGAATCACTAGTTTTCTTATGAAGGGGGAGGGGGATTATTTTTAGTTGTGTTTTGTGGTTACATTTGAAGAGACCCACAAATTCATTTGTTCATAAAATGAAAAAAAATCGAAAAACAAAACCAACACATATTTCTCCCAATCTTTGAAAATTTGACTCCACAAAAATGTGACTTTACAGTACTAGTACCCTAAAACCAGTCAATACTACTTCATGTAGCATTGGTTATTTTAAGGATGGATTAAAGATACTTTTCTGAGATAAAATCAATAAAGTTTTTACATTTATTTGTGATATCATCAGACATTGTCTTATTAACATGATTAAGGACTATTTATATCCATTGTGTTATGTCTATGAACTATTAATTGCATTTGTTGCTATGGAAACTTTTTTTTGTTTTCTTTACTAGCTGTCTTATCCAAATAAATAATTATCTGTACTTTTCTTTTTTTTTTAAATTCATTAGATTTATGTAATAACAGATGGTACGTACAAAGTTAAATATTTTCTTAAGTTAAAATAACCATGACAACAACTAAACTTCTGTTTATATTAGGGTGATGAAAAATTGTGTAGATTTGTAATTTAAGAGTGATGGCGGATTTTGGGAAAGAAATTTTAACATATTAACAGAGAGTCTAAAAATTTCTTGATATTTAAAATTTTTGATATAATATGCACCATTTACACCCTGTAAACCAATCTATATGCATCCATATTTTTGTAAAACCAACAGTCCTGAAAACTATGCTAAGCATATCCATATTTGTAGAAATTAGCATAAAACTAATTATCCACTTAGTGTAATGATTGTAACTGTTCCCAAGAGTTCTATTTTTACCAAACTTAACAGGAATTGGGTCTGTTCCTTCAAAGATTAATCTTTAAAGAGGATTATTATTCTTAGCCAAAGGCAGAAGTGGAAGAAAAGTCTTGTATGGATGCTATATATCTGGGTTTTATTGAGCAGTTTTATGGGAATGCTTTATCTGTTCTAAAAATACATGCAGACCAGTGCAGCATGCGAGTTTACAGGAATAATTGATCTAATCTTACAATCCTTGGACCAGTTTTACTAGAATGCTTTGTCTATATTCTTACAATACGTGTAGACCGGTGCAGCATGCTTACAGGAATAATTGATGTATTCTTACAATACAACTGTATATGCACCACTTTTACAGGAATTATATCTACTATTAAAATACAAGGAATAGTATTTTACAACGTGTATAATGTATTCTTAAATTTAAAAATACATAGACCGTGTTTACAGGAATGATTTCTCTATTATTGCAGTGCACAATGACTTTCACAATATCTTAGTGTCCTTAGACCCTGGCTTTGGTAACCAACATTTTTACTACAATGACTTAAAAGACATAATTCGTTGGTAATGAAATCAGCTAATGCCTCCCCATGGTTTGATCTTAGAGTGATTACTATTTGCTTCATGTGAAGATTACATTAATTTAATAGTTGAATGCTGAAGCTGATCAGAATTATTTTCAACCTATGGCAAACTTATGAACTAGATAAATCAATCGTCTTTACAAATTATGTCAGAGCTTTCTCATATTGTTTGTTGGAATGATATCATCAAACCATTGACATTGTGGACATGTATAGTTAGATAAACTGAAGTGTATTCTTATTAAATAGATATATACATGTAGTTGTTTAATGATAAAAAGCTGTAGATTGTTGCTCATTGATTACCAGTAGGATACCTGTTGTCCTTTGTTTGGTTTTTATTATCCCCTCGTTGGAGGGGGTAGAATAATGGGCTTGTGTGTGGGTGAGTGGGATAGCGGAGCTATGCAAGAAATGATTAATTTCTGCAGGATTAATTAATGTTCTCTTTAGTTAGAAGTTTCTATATTGTGTTGCCCTTGTTTATTTTGTTTCATTTTGACTTTCTACTTTTTTTCATGATAATCTTGGATTGCTGAGTCTTTGTGCTGTAATTTTGAGTTGTTTCTGCTTCCGTATGCAAATTAGGTCAAAATTTGTATGTCATAATCTAAATGTAGGCCCAATATAATGATAACGATTTCAACTGATAAAGCTGAAAAATGAAGTAAGGGATGCATATGCAAACTACCAGATTATTATTTGGAGACTGTGTCAACTTTAGATAATATTTCTTAAGATCAGCATCACAGTCTTTGATATTAAACCTATGTTAAGTATGTTTATCTGATAATTCAAGCTTAATAATATCTTTAATTCCTATATTCATTTCACTACATTATTTTAGGTACAAGACATTCATTTATCAATTTAAAAACTTTTTAGAGAGAAGCTAGTTCACAATGAATTTGAAGTTGTCATATGGCTAATCCTATAGACATATTTTTACAGAGTGTTGTAACTTTTAATTAATAAAATACACTCTTTGACCGCAATGCTTTAAAATCAATCCTCAGCTTTAAGGAAAAAAATGAATAATTTTTACAAAATTTTTGCACAATGCTTAAGATAAATGTGTTATTTTATTGACCTCTCTTTCCCAAGATGTTAAGAAATCCTAAAAATGTTTTTTTTTAAATAACCATAAATATCCAGTCTTTTTCTGGAAAATCTAAAAATGTAAACATGTTTTTATTTTAATTAATATAGTTGCGTAAGGAATCATGCATGTAAATAGTGATCAGCATTCATCTGGCAAGTCTACTGTCTAAGTAACAAGTTTTTTTTTGTTTAATTAATGCATTATTGCTGCTGCTGCGTATTTCATCACAACTACAGCAATATGTAATTGGAAAAAAAATATCCACGTTGCCATGGTAACTTACGCAGGTCTCATACACAAATAAAATTACAAAAATACAAATCACAGTCACGAAACTAGACAGTGATCATGTGATTTCAGTATTTAAATTATGTTTTAGGGGCTAGATGGATAAAATGGTCTCCTGTTAAGGTATACATTTTCACAGGCAAATCCATGTCATCATGGTGAAAAACCCAGGAGTGATAATGAATTTTTCTCACATTTTTTAATAAGGGAGTTGACCTACATTACATGGTTGTTATATATATATCCAAGTTTCTCACACCTTTTGTTTTGTTATTTCATGTAGACATCCAGCAGTGACGCTGTACGAGACATCAATATGTGTAGTACGATCGACAGCAGCTTTTTACAAGGTGCTGGGTCTGACTCCATGGATTTTACTCCCAGACGAGGGGTCAGCTCATTTTCTGGACCACATGAGGACTCTAGTTCCAGCAGTAATGATGCCGCTGCGTCGAAGAAATTCAAACGCAGCAAAGAAGACAAGATGTGCCTGGTGTGTGGGGATAAGGCTCTGGGGTACAACTTTAACGCCATTACCTGTGAATCTTGTAAAGCCTTCTTCAGAAGAAACGCCTTAAAATCAGATGTAAGTTGTTTTACCGCTGATGTATTTTCTTCATTATATTAGATGTACACTGTATCTGTTTTTTGATGGACAAAAATGGGTCTATAATGATAAAAAAAATGTAAGCTATTTGATATGAGTTTTATTGGTCAGGTTTATATACTTCCGTATTTCAGATCATTTACAAGTATATTATTTAAATGGTGGAAAATTGGATTAGCTTCTTCTGGTTGAATAACTAGGTAATTGATTACATCATAAGGACTTATTCAGCTCTTAAGTAGGAAAAAAATTATAAAAAGGCCAATGTCTTACCTGAATACCTGTTCTGGAAAAGATAGATTGCATGGTCACTTTAAGAATCTAAAATGAAAAAAAGGGTTCAGGCAGAAAAAAGGATTCAGTTTTCAATGTCATACATTGTTGTCATTAAGAAAAAATTACATTGATTAATATGTCAAAAAAAAAACTGCTGATTTCAATTTTCAGAAGCTGTATGTATACATGTATATGACTGGCATTTTTCTTGGCCTGTTTGGGATCTCAAGGGACCAAGCCCCCCTTCCATTTAATATAACACCCTCTCTATCACAAGATCCTGGATCCTTCCCTGAGAAATATAGTTTCTGTATAGCTAGATACAGCATTCTTTTCAAGTTGAATTCCAGAGATGATCATGTAGGGAATTTTTTGGCCTCATATATCTTTTACTTGGCAAATGAGTCTAAAATAAAAAAGGTAGCATTTGATCAGATTTCTGGAAATGGACCAACAATGCTGCCAAAACTTGAACTCAGCCCTTCATCTTGAAAACTAAAACTTGCTAGATTTTTAAGGAAACATTTATTTATAAATTAAAAGAATGATACTTATTCAATGATTTAAACATTCATTCAGGTTCAATACAGTATGTCAGTGATCAATTCTCTTCGGATTTTTAATTAAACGTACACATTCCATTTCTTTCCAGCAGCCAAAATGTCTTTTTCAAAATGACTGCCTGATTGACGTGCGTACGCGGCGGTTCTGTCCCCACTGTCGACTGCGGAGGTGTTTTGAGGTCGGGATGAAGAAGGAGATGATACTGGGTACGGTTATATGTACGGCAAATCACTTTTTATTTGCAAGAACTTTATTTTCATGTAATTACGCAAGACAGTGTGCTCTTGAAAATTTCATTCTCGCGTATAATAGTATTCCATAAGGATTATATAGAGCAATTACCAGGATTCGTGAAAATTTTGTCTTGCTCATCAAGAGTTAATGACTATCTCGCGAAAATAAGGTGTTATGAACAATAAGTAATCTTAACCATATGGAGCTTCAATAAATTCAACACTATAAAATGAAATATTTTTGTTGGGTCAATTTTTTCAGGTTTGAGGAAAAATATTGGTTGGGGGGACATGATTTCGTGGTTGGAGAATATTTATAGAAGTAATGCATATATATGTCAAAAGTAAAAATTGATGATTGTGGTATATGTACTTTATTCACTTAGGCTGTATGAAATATTGGATGATGATATGAAGAAAAAAAAACACAACTACTTTCTCAATAAATAAATAAGAAACATCTATGATATCTTTATGTCAACAGTAATAACTAATTCTTCCTGTTTCATGAAAAGGGGCTAATTATGTTTTTCTCTTGATGTTTTGTATGAATATATATGGCTTATTTAAACATCAGAATTTCTATTATATGGAAGACAACATCGTTTATTTTTAACGATAAAATGCTTTGAAATTGTTGTTATGGGATATAAGATTGCAACTGTGTCAGAAAAAATACATGATTCATTTGTATAACATGCTTATAGGGGAGTTGTGTAAATTGTTTTTCACAAATAGCTGCAAATGTTACCAGAGTAATCACGGTAATTCCCTGAATAACAAAGAAAGAAAAACATGTTATTGTCTAATTTTAATATGTATGTTTAAATCATCATGTAAAAGTACATATAGGAATAAGTACATTAGATATTTTAATTGATATTTACATAATTGTATATTTCATTGTTGGAAGAGCCACTGCTCAAGAATATATAAGGAATACATCTAATACTTTATTGATAAACAGTGTACATGTAGTAATATGTGTACTGTTTGGTACATGCAATGCGTGCATCATTTTAAAAATATATACAACTAAAATAAGAACAACAAAATGGTTTTGTAGTCAATATTATAAATAGTTTTCACCATTGATTCTGGTTGTTAAGATTATTTTAAATTATTATATATATATCAGAGATTGTCCAGTAACATCAGCTAAGTCTTGGAAAATTCAAGATAAGATTATGGGCTTTTTCACTTTCATTATATTTTTTTATGTGTAAATAATTATACAGACTTTCAAAATTTTTCATATTGTTTACTGTTTTTGTTTTGATAGATGAAACAGAAAGAAAAGCCAGAATGCAGAAGGTGGCCATGAACAGACAAATGAAACAGAAACCGTCACATGTAGGGGAGGTATTCGTTAAGAACGAGCCCAGCAGTATCGAAAGTGAGGCCACGAGTTCCATGCCAGATACGCAGAGTATTGAAGACGACAGGAGCTCCGCAGGGTATCCAACCATTGCCTTCGGAAGCTCCACACCGTTAACTTTACCAACGCTGTCTGCAGATTCAGTGCCCAAAGATCCCAGAATGTATCGCATGTTAAGTCCAGAAGAGAAAACGCAGGTGGAGGAATTATCTGTGGCGTATATAGAAACTTTAGGGGGATACGCGAACGAAACTCACGTCAACAATGAAGAAAGCTACTCCAATGCTGACGAGTTGGTCAACAATTCCGAAATCGCAGTACGCAGACTAATCAAATTTGTGAAAAAAATTGCTCAATTCCGAGGCATGAGCCAAGAGAATCAAGTGGCTTGCCTTAAATCATGTGTCCTGAATGCATTGCTGTTACGATCGGTTAATTTTTATGATGCCGAAAATGATGCCTGGAAAACCCCCACGGGAAGCATTCCCACCAGTGTGTTGAAGCACGCGACAGGATTTAACGATCTCCACGATGCTCACACATCATATTGCGCTGGGCTGAAGAAACTGACGAGGGATGATAGCAACATCATGGCTCTGATACAAACAATTACTGTCTTTAATCCTGACGGACAGAACCTAGAAAACAGGCAGGTTATATCCGACATTCAGGAGCATTTTATTTTGCTTCTCCGACACTATCTCGAGTCCGATGTCTCTTTCTTGCACTCTCAGGTGTTTTTCTCAAACATTTTACAGAAGATATCGGAACTGAAGGGCCTAGGAGAAGATCATGCCAGAATTTTGTTACAAATCAATTCAAACAAAATTGAGCCCCTCATGTTAGAGGTTTTAAATCTTCAGTAAAGCTTGTAAAATTTGTGTTGCTAATTGAGGAAAAAAAGATAATTTTTACCAAGATATTTAACAGAGCATTCCAATATAGGATTAAAAATGGCAGCTTGTGAGTTTTATATAAGGGATATGATTATGTATCCAGAATTTCTAATGATTTAATACATAATACTGATTACATATTACACATACAACCCTTATTTCAGTGTGTAAAGTGTTTACTAGACCAAGCAAGGGATATTTTTTAATTAAAAATTAACAGTTAAGTCCCTTTCCAATTATCTTTTTCTGAATTCACCCTAGGAGGGCGAGAAGACTCTTTTCCTCAGTTTTAATGTTTTCTTCAAAGCTTTTGTTGGATGGTCTGTATTCACTGAGAGAATATTTCATGTTAGTAATACTTATATATGTAACTTAGTGCTTGCATCAACAGTGAAACAAGCATCTCAGAATTCAATTTTTTTTAAATTAACAGTGTAGTGTGTAGATCATACATACAAAAATAATTCCCTTATAAACCTATAATATACTAGTTTATATATATGGATGACTGTAATTTTACTAATTGTGCTACATGTTTATTTAGCATTGAGTTTAGTGCTACAACGAGAAACACATGATTATACATTGTACATGTATTTCTATTTTTAGTGCATAATTATTTAATGATGTTTAGATATTTCAAGAAAAATCTTTATCTGTTATCAAAATTTATTGTTTATATTTATTTGTGCTTCTTGAATAGATATGGATTATCAATACTGATGTTTTCTCATTTTAAAATGTCTATCTGCAATGAATATGATAAAGTTTATGTTTTACGTATATTATACATGTAATACATGTATTTCTCTATTTATAATGTTGATTTTTAGTACATGTTATATTAGTAATTTTATTAGATGTAGTTGAATGTAATGTAATTATGTTGTCGAATTGAGGTTAAGGCTAAATAACTCAGTGATCTTGTAATGGGACTTGATATTTTACATTCAGTGAAAATGAGAGTACAATATATAAATAAATGCAAAATTATTTTACAAAGGCAAGGAAAAGTACACACAAACACAAAAATAACTATAATTGAGAATCAAAAATTTCAAGCAGTATTCCAGACTTGCTCAAACACATAAGGTGCACCATAGACCTGGTAGGAAATGAGTGAGTTATTCCATGTAGCTGTACATTGATATTGACTGATCTTTTTTTTAAATTGAACATTTAATTATTCCACCTCATTCAATCTTTCAAAAAAGGGATTTTTGTGAAAAACAAAAATTATTATTTATTTAATATTTACATTTGCAAATGTTTTCCTTTATATAACACTACTGAAAGCAATGCGTATCTATAACTGTATAAATACAGGTACGGGGTCAAGAGGTCATAGATGTGCATATGGATAAATGTTCGTTGGGTTTGAAAAAAATGCATTTCACACGTTAAAAGTCACAGTCAGGCAAATTTAAAGTATGAATAAGTCACAAATGTAAATATAAATAATAAGGTATCATTTTAAAACATCTGTCGGGCTATAAATACGGGTTGGTACGAGATTAAATTCATCATAAAGCCCTTTGGGCTTTATTGAATTTAATCTCGTGACCAACCCGTATTTATATCCTGATAGATGTTTTAAAATGATACCTTATTTCTTAATTAACTCATTTGCTTGTAGAGATGATACACCATAATACTTGAAATTTTAAATGTATATTTAAGGTACACTCAGAAATTATAGTACATGTACTGGCCGGTATACACAGTGTAAGATAAGCTGATATATAAGTACTATTACTTTGAAATAAATCATTTTTTGGTGCATGTGCAAAGTACTAAAAGCTTATACGTGTATTAGTATCTTTATAACCTACGTCATAAAAACTTCTGTATTCAGTGTACTGATTATTATCAAAAGTGTAAATGCTTGTATAAAATCATTTCATTGAATGTCATACAATGATGAATACATGACATGTGTATAACAATTTTAATTGGCAGTGCAGACAATCAGAAAATGGATGCACACATTTAATAATGCATGTATATACAAATTACATAAACATAGAAACTGTTTCATTATTTTATTTACAAATTCCTTGTCATTGTGATTTTTCTTTGTGCCATTTTTCTATGCTTTTAGTTAATTGAAGTCGAGAATGTTTACATCTTTTCTTTACTTTTGTTAATGGGTTTTAATTCTTAAAATTTTAATGCTCAATTTTTCACTGGTATAATTGTCTTCATCCTGGATGTATAAACTTATACCGTAAACCCACTTGGCAATATCTTTTATTCCTGATTCGTCAGTTTACAGTCAGTCCATGGAAGTAAAATAAATGGTTTAGGGCAATTAATATTCGCAAGTACATGTAGAAGTAGATCCAAAAATTTGCTGAGATTTTTCGCACACTAATAGTCGTAGGCGTACAGTACTGTAAACCAACTTTTATTTGCGTGTTAGAAATTTTCGATTGATTTGGTTTGACTGCCCATATACATGTCTCTGTATTTTAGACCTTAATTGCCATTTGGTTGCTTTGCTGATTAGCTTTAATGCTAATTTAAGAAAAAAACGTTTATGAGACAGAGATACTTTATGCTTGATTATTAAGTTAAAAGTTTGTGAAACAACTTTATGGCTGGCAAAATTTCAAGGTTAAAAAGGATTTATTTTCTGTTAGTAGTTTTAACCAAAAAAGAAAACATCTTGACTATACTCTAGTTTTAGTGTTTCCCTGTTCTATAAAAATATCAGATTCTGTGCTAGGAAGATTAAAAGAGAACTGTATAAATCACTATGTATTATTTGCTTAAAGATCACAAAATTTATGAGGGTCTAAATTAAGCCCTTTCTGCTCAATGAATGTGCATATGATAGCAATTATATGTGTGTGAATGTTTATCATTGATATAATTTATTTAAAAATGATCTGTTAAGTTTGTCTTTTATCTTGTTTAAATTTGTAAAATTTTATGACTATGTTGTTAGGTTCTATGTTGTTAGATTCTAGACATATAATTGCATCATTCATGGTATTTTTTGTAGAATATAAAGGTAAATTCTACAAACATGGACCAATATATACTTAGTACATGTATATAGGTCCCTGCTACAAATAAGAAGCCACAAATTATGTATTAGCTTTTTATATATTCACATGTGCCTTTTTTTTTTAAAGGTTTATTGACATTAATTTGTTGTTTCTTTTTTTATTCTAAAAATTTTGTTCTTACACAAAGAGACAAATTGTAACTTCAGGAACTGACAAAATCCCCACAAAATGTAACTTTAGAGCAATCAAATTTTCAAAAGGTTGTAGAAATTTTTGGATATATTACTGAAAGTATTGGGAGCAAATTCAAGAGTCTAGCTAATATTACCTTTTACACAATAATTCTTTTTTAATCAGATTTCGGATGAAAAAAAAAATATATTGAAAAATATAGCAGTGGCACTCTTTTGTGTGGGAGATAGGAAAATTTGTATGTTCTATGTATTATTTATTAGGAAAAAAATTGTATTCATTTAAATTGTAGGTAAATTATTTCTGTCTGAATTTGAATCAAAAATTTCCATTTCTTTATCACTATTATTTACTTATTTAATTTTTACTTGTTTCATGTTGCAAGGTGTATTAAACTATATATGGCTTTATACATTACTTTTAGAATGTTAATTAGTTTCATTGTTTTGTTGTGAAGGTATAATTTGTACATTACTTTGCTGCATTATCAAAAATGCCATTAAAACTTTCGTCATATTACATATTTTGTATGTATGTTGTATGTATCATTGAAAGTACTACTATATTTTCTTGCAGTTAAGGTTTAATAAAATTCAGAAGAAAGCATACTGATTATAACTTTCTTTTTGATCGCACTTGAGCCAAAGGGCTCTTGTTGATCTCACCTTAAAGTTGGGGAAGGGGGTTGAATGTATATAGCTCACCTCAACAAAGTTGGAAGCCACTGAGCTAAATGTTATGCAGCTGCACCCTCAGCAGTTTTCTTTCTTAGTATTTTAGTGTCCTGTGATCAGAGTATCTCTGAATTAAAAAAATAAAAATAAAAATAGAAAAATTGCCTTCCTGGTTTGACTATTTCAATGCAACAGAAAGGAG